>APFE031001560.1:0-49220 GCA_000404065.3 Pinus taeda | reverse complement strand
ATCGAGCATAAAAAAAAGTTGTCCAACTTTTAAAGGATAACGCCACTTTGGTGCAAAATCAAACGAAACAACAGGTAGATCAACATCGTAGTGAAAAATGTTTTGATGTAGATGATTGGGTATTTTTACTGCTACATCTCAAGCAAGCTATTTATGAGAAGGAAATGTTGGCAATACTACATGCACTTAAAAAATGGCGACAATACCAAATGGGAAGACTCTTCAAGGATGAGGATGTGGAAGCATTGTTTTGTTCTATTTCTATTATCCAACCAAATTGGATAAATGAAGCAAGGGATGAATGGAAGAAGGACAAAGAAGTATGGCCACTTATTCAAAAGTTGCAAAAGATCCCAATTCAAACAATATTGACAGAAATTGAAGAGGAAGGAAAACTCATATTGGAACCTGGAGTAGTCACAGAAACAAGAACCCGACAACTACGACATCAATCAATTTTAGAGTACCTCATCAGGTGGAAGAACTTACTAGCTGAAGATTCCAGATGGGAGGACAAGAATTTTATACAGAAGCATCCAGAACTACTCAAGTGTTGAGGACAACTCTTTTTGAAGGAGAGGGGCATGTTAGGCCCTATACTACTAGTGTAACCCCTTATTGTTATTAGTACAACCCACTTATTATATTGATGTACCCATGTAGTGCCCATATTGTTACTATTGTGTCTCATCTAACCCCACTATTGTTATTATTGTGCCCTTACATTATTATTGTTATGCCATCTCTGATTATGTTATGAGCTCTTAGACTCCTATATATAGAAAGGAGGTCTTTTCATTTGTATCATCCAAGAATTGTTAATTTGTGTAATGTAAAGGAGGTTTCCCCCTCGAAGAGGCTGAATTCTAAGGTGTTGATCTATCTTTTCTCTCTTTTCTTGAGCTAGTTTCATAACAACAACTCTTTATGATTTGCAATACATAACTTCCGATAGGCGGATGCGATATTTCATTAAGGTGTATTATAATGGTCCACAATCCTCATATTGCAATCAGGGAATTCGAGTGGTAACACATAATAAAGTCGTCAATATAATTCCTCCAATAACACTATTAACTCCCTCCTTATCTTCTTCCCTTTAGCTCTTTCTCCGCTAATGTGTTACTCTTTTCTCCTCTGATATCATTGTTCTTCCTGTGACTTCGGATAACCTACTTCCGATGAACTCTTCTGGTAGCTCTTCTTTGACTGCTCATGTTCTTGACTTCCAATGGCTTCCATTGTCTTTCAAATGGATTTCCTTCTTGGCTTCTTACTCCTGTTACTTCACGGATCTTCTTCTCATTGGCTTCACATTAATATTTAGTATCCCAAAATATTGCTATATTGACATCAATGACAATATAGATCAACAATCTCCCCCTTTGAAATCAATGGAAAATGAGTGCACAAGGACTCCCCCTGTCATGGTTCTCTTATTTTTTTCTTTTTTATTACTCAATATAGAGAGATTGTTGCCTTATCATCAACCAGCAAATTATCCATTCTTCATGTCTTAAAAGAACTACTTTATCATGGCTTCAACAATGTTGCTCCAAGAATGTCCCAAACATACCTTTAAAGTTTTCTTTTAACCATGCTCAAGTGTAGGAAACAATGCCTTAAAGATGCTCCACTTCAATGCTTCCAAACAGACTCCAAATAGACACACACCAAATGTCCAAGTCCAAGTTTTTATGCTTTTGTAGTCGGAATTATGTTATCTCCAAAGTCATAATTAAGAGGCATCATCATTTGAATCAAGATAAAATGCCACTGAAATTGTTTTTCTCGCTATCTCTCTTCATGTCCGAGTTCCTTTGTATATTTGTGCCTCTCCTTAAGTCATTTCCATCCAATATTTCAACATCATTACATTCGGATGAAATGGTGAGAGGTTGTGCCTTACTATTGTTATTTTTCTAAGTGACTAGCATCAACCTAAGCTATATTCAACTACACAACATTCTTCTTTATATAGTCCTTTTGATGAGCCATCTTTTCCTTTTGTTCTTTGCAAGTTATCTCCATTAGTAGATTTTGATATCAATCTATGACTTTCTTTTAAATTCTTTCTATTTACTAACAACTTTTTGCAATGCTTCAATTATGTTAAATGTTTCCAACTGCTCTTTCTTGTGTAATGAACAAAACATTCAAGCTCCATTTCTAGATGTATCTATTTGTTTGAAGGTTGCATCTATTTATGTCCACAATTTACCTGTTCTCACATCATATCCCTAAGTTGATACATTCAACTTTTGTAATAACAGCAACATATTTATTTTCCTTATTGGCATTAGATGACCTTCTCTACTACAATTTCTTCTTAGTGGTCAAGTGAAAAAAAAAAAACATTTTCAACAACAACCCATTGGATAGTTAAGAGATCATGTTCTTTCAAAGGAGTGTTCCTGAGAAATGATCCATCAAAGAATGATTGTCAATATAGCTCATCAAGGATTACATAAGGCCCATTCACAGATGGCTTCTACAAGAATTTTTAATCATCATAATCTCCCCCTAACTATATGCATGATCTTCCTTTTGGCAGAGTCTCCCCATCAAATGCTTAGATTGTCAAAGATCAGGTCAACAATATTGATCTAAAGATGGTCTGAGGTTGTCATTGATGTCAACCCAAGCAGCACCAAGGATGACCGTGAACTTCCATGGCACATTGGGCATCATCATTCATGATTTCTCATCTCATAACCATTATAGGAATACTCTACTCAAAAATATCTTTCTATCGGTATATAGCTCTCCTCATAATTCCTCATGGTTTGTAAGTTATTCAAGATTGAAGTTAGTAACCCCAATTAGTGGGCTAAAACCCCATGGGGTTGTGGCATGGAATTTATCATTGATTTTAATCATTGAATAGTCAATAATTAATAATTTTCTAAGCTCCTAAAATCCCTCCAACATTCTCTACAGAAGCCCCTCTCAACTCTATAGAAAGAAATCTCATATATCCTCCAAAAGTAGTGATCGAGGAATTTTCGATATAACTTTATTTCTTAGAAGTATTAGATGCTGAAATTAAAACACATTTGAGCCAAAATCCTAATAAATCTCTTGACCTAATTTCAGATCTTGGTTCACTATAATTTCAGAGATATGATCTGTGGAAGTTAGGGTTGTTGCAGTCTCCCAAATTTCATCTCAAAGAGGTGACCTTGGGAAAATCATCATCACTCTCTCTCTGAGAAGCGGATTGTAATTCGATAAAAAGTGACGGATAGTGCATGGACAGTAGTTTTCTATGTATCAATTTCAGAGACGAAGGAGGATACAGTGACACGTGGCACACCATATAAGTTTGATCTACTGAACTAGTCCATAATTATGTCATTGTGAGAGATTAGGCATAACTTTGCCTTGAAGAATCCAATCAAGTCAGACTTGTGGAATTGGAAAGAAGACCTAGAGGGATACTACAAGACTGAAGATCACATATTGGGGATCTAAAATCACATAGATACATCAGATTCAATATCGTGCTCCTAGAAGGAAAGAAAAAAACTAGATCAAGTGTTGTCAAGGGCTGCAAAGGACCAGACTTTCTAAGGCAGCAAAGAGCAAGGTGCAGCAAAATGATGCAGCTGAGGTAAGATCCATGTAAGTATCTTCTGTATATGCATGTTCATCTCTTAATTTCATTAGGTTCTTTGTATTCTAATTTCTTGTTTTTTTTTAGCACTGACATATGTTCTACAGGATGAGGTAAGTTTTGTTATTATCATGTCATGGGTATTTCCTTGAATACTTTTTGCAATTATTATATATTCATCAAGAGAAGACTCAATGCATAATCTAATGCTCTGAAAGATTAATAATAATACTAATTGAAAGGAATATTGATTCACACCCCCCGCGCGCCCCCCTGCGCCCCTTTAGTATTTCCAACAATTGGTATTAGAGCTTGGTTCCTTCAATAGCAGTTTAACAACTAGAAGGAGATCATGGAGCATACCAAGAATGGTGTACCTCCATTCAATGGAAATAATTATGCACTCTGGAAAGGAAAAATGGAGGTCTATCTCTTGGTCCAAGGTTACGATGTATGGGACACTGTTCAATATGGATTTACACCAACCGCAGATGAACAAGGTAAGAATAATTTGGTAAATGATGCAAAAGAAAAGAATATTATTACCAATGGACTTATTGAATATTCTTATCATAAGGTGTTGTGTTATAAAACCGCCAAAAATGTATGGGACAAGCTTGAGAATATATATGCAGGTGACTCAAATGTCAAAGATAGCTCATTATCTGATGAAGACAGTGACAGTGGAGAAGAAGCCAATGAGAGAGTATTGTTTATGGACAAGCACAATAAACAAGAGGTATCAAACAACGAAGAAGGGTTGACCATAGAAGAATTTTCTAAGGAGGCAATCAAGCTTATAAAAGAGCTCAAGGCTGAGAAGGTTTGTTCCAATACTCTTGAAGAACAAGTTCAAGGTCTCAAAATTGAAATTGAAGAACACAAATGTATTGAAGAGTCACTTCAAAAGAAGTTGGAAGAAAGCAACCAAGAAAGGGAAGCATTAGAAGCCGAAGTAGTCACATTGCATAAGGAAGTGAAGAAGGGAAACATTGTCCAAAACTATGCCAAAAGCTCAAGGGCATTGGAAGAAATCAATAATACAGTGACATGAGACCTCAAGAGAGAAGTCCAACAAAAGCAACAAGAACTCGACACAGCATTTGCAGAGATTAGAAGGATCACAAAATAGATGCGGGAAGTAGAAATTGAAAGGAAGGAATCTGATCAAAGATACATATCTGTTGTTAACCAAAATCAAAAGGAATTAGAAACATCTTCAATAGAAATAAGCAGGCTCAAGATTGAAAATGAGAAGCAAAAGGAATAGATACAGGTTCTCAATAGAGAAGTAGAGAAGACCACTCTTCTCAAGCTACAAGTTGAGGAGGCAGAAAAAAGAAGGAAGATCTTGAAAAGATGGTTTCAAGAAGATTTTGCTCAAAAGCAAGAAGAATTTGATGCAACCTGTAAAGAAAAAATGAAGGCAATTAAATATGGTAAAGTTTCAGTTGATGAAGGTACAAGCTCCACAGCTTCGCAGGATGATTCTAAGAATGAAGTTGATTAAAGTGAAAAGCCAAAGAAGAATGTTGAAACTCGAAAGAACAAGACCAAAGCAATCGAGAACAAAGGACCACAACAAACTACAACACCGCCTCCAAAGAAGAATGAAAAATCTTCCAGGTATGTTCGTTTATTTAATGGTTATTGCTTTTTATGTGCTAACTATGGACATATGGCTAGGGATTGTCAATTTTTTGATAGGTACAATCATTATCTGCAAAACCCTAGAAGCAAGTTTGCAAAATCACGAGACAAGTTCCACGATGATTTTGTCAAAAGAGAATACATGCTAGATGGGCCAAATATTGAATGTTTGAAATGCCATAACTATGTCCATAGCACTCGCGGTTGCATATATCAGATGGAATCGCCTATGGACAACATTGAATGCTTTAAGTGTCATAACTATGGGCAGATGGCTCAAGATTGCAGGAATAAGAAGGTCTGGAAAAGGAAACAGGAGGAGTCTATGCAGCAGTATATGGCACAAGTCTATGATTGACAGGAAGGTAGTTTGAACAAGATGGTAGTTTAATTAAAGGTTCACGGGGAGAAAAATAGTTGAAGGATTACAGGTTACCAAGAACAAGGAAAGATTACTCTGCAAAGGATATGCACAGGTTGAAGGAATCAATTTTGAAGAAACATTTTCACCAGTTGCTAGAATGGAATCTATCCAAATGTTTCTCGCCTATGCATGTTCAAGAAAAATAAAAGTCTACCAAATGGATGTTAAGATAGCATTTCTGAATGGCAAATTAGAATAATTTTGCATTGAACAACCTGAAGGTACTATCAGAAAAGGAAGAATATGTTTGTAGGTTAAAGAAGGCTATGTATGGTCTCAAGCAGGCTCCCACAGCATAGTATGCTCGTCTTAATGGATATCTATGTCAACAAGGGTTTCAAAAAGGTACTGCTAATAGAAATATTTATGTACAAATAGATAAAGATAATTTAACAATCATTGAGGTATATGTGGATGATATAATCTTTGGTAGCAATGATGATCGACTAAGTAAGAAATTTTCTACAAAGATGCAAAGTGAGTTTGAGATGTCTTTACTTGGTGAGTTGACATACTTCTTAGGGCTTCAAATATCTTAGCAAGAAAAAGGAATATTTATATGTCAAGCCAAGTACATCAAGGAAATGTTCAAGAAATTCAAAATGGAAGATTGCAAACTCGTCCTTACTCTGATGGTAACAAGTTGCAAATAGAGCATAAATGACTCATCTAAGGATGTGGATTAGAGTTTGTGCATATCTATGATTGGTAGTCTTCTATATGTAACAGTCTCCCGACCAAATGTCATGCAAGCAGTTGGACAAGTAGCAAGATTCCAAGAAGCACCAAAAGAATCACATATTATTGTCTTCAAAAGAATTCTTCGATATCTAAAGGGCACAACAGAATATGGTTTGTGGTATCCCAAGGGAAACAATCTCATTATTCAAGCCTTTATAGATGCATATTGGGCAAGAAGCATTGATGATCATAAGAGTACTAGTGGAGAAGATTTTTATCTAGGTGGTTGTCTCATATCATGGTTGAGCAAAAAGAAAACCTAAATCTCGTTATCTACAGCGGAAGTAGAATACATTGTAGCAGTAGCTTGTTGTACTCAAGTCCTTTGGATGAAACAAACTTTGCAATATCTTCAAGTACAATTCAATGAGCCTATTCCCATCTTCTGTGATAACAACAGTGCCATCAGCATCTCCAAGAATCTTGTCATGCATTCAAAAACAAAACACATTCCGGTCAAATATCATTTTGTTAGAGAACAAGTTGTTGAAAAAAATATCAAACTTGAATATGTTGGTACAAAAGAACAAATCATTGATATCTTCACTAAAACTTTAACTCATGAAGCATTTTAATATCTTTGCCAAAAGCTTTGGATTCTCCCAAGTTCTCATTAGATTTTCCTTATTCAGAAAATAAGGGGGGAGTGGAAGTATGTACAAGTCCGCAAGATGATTGTCTATTAGGGGGAGTTACCATTTTTCATTGATGTCAAAGGGGGAGAGAATGTAGTAGGAAGAGGTGGCTTGATCGCAGAGGGATTACTTGTGTTGACATCAATGCCAAAGGCGGAGATTGTTGATCTAAAGATGATATGAGGTTGTCATTGATGTCAACCCAAGCAGCACCAAGAATGACCCTGAACTTCCATAGCACATTAGGCATAATCATTCATGGTTTCTTGTCTCATAACCATTGTAGGAATACTCTACTCAAAAATATCTTTCTATCAGTATATCGCTCTCCTCGTAATTCATCACGGTTTGTAAGTTATTCAAGATTGAAGTTAGTAACCTCAATTATAGGGATAAAACCCCATGGGGTTTTGGTATGGAATTTATCATTTATTCTTGTCATTTGAATAGTCAATAATTAATAATTTTTTAAGCTCCTAAAATCCCTCCAACATTCTCTATAGAATCCCCTCTCAACTCTATAAAAAGAAATCTCATATATCCTCCAAACGTAGCGATCATGGAATTTTCTTTATAACTTCATTTCTGTGAATTCTTAGATACTGAAATTAAAACCCATTTGATCCAAATCCTGATGAACGTCATGACAAAATTTCAGATCTTGGTTCACTATATTTTCAGAGATATGGTCTGTTGAATTTGGGGTTTTTGCAAGCTCCTGAATTTCATCTCAAAGAGGTGACCTTGGGAATATCGTCATAACTCTCTCTCTGAGAAGCGGATTGGAATTCTATAAAAAGTGACAGATAGTGCATGGACTATAGTTTTTGGGGTATCAATTTCAAAGCCAAAGGAGGAAACAGTGACACGTGGTCGTCGTACAAGTTCACTCTACTGAACTAGTCCATAATTAGGTCATTGTGAGAGATTGGGCATAACTTTGCCTTGAAGAATCCAAATCGGGTGGTCACACCTGTGGTATTGGAAAGAAGACTCAGAGGGACACTACAGGACCAAATATCACATATTGGGGATCTGAAATCACATAGATACATCAGATTCAATATCGTGCTCCTAGAAGGAAAGAAAAAAAACTAGATCAAGTGTTGTCAAGGGCTGCAAAGGACCAGACTTTCTAAGGCAGCAAAGAGCAAGGTGCAACAAAATGATGCAGCAGAGGTAAGATCTAGGTAAGTATATTTTGTATATGCATGTTCATCTCTTAATTTCATTAGTTTCTTTTGATTATAATTTGTTGTTTTTGTTTAGCACTAACATATGCTTTGCAGGACGAGGTACGTTTCGCTATTATCATGTCATGGGTATTTCCTTGAAGACATTTTGCAGGTACTATATATTCATCAAGAGAAAACTCAATTCGTAATCTAGTTCTTTGAAAGATTAATAATAATACTAATTGAAACGTATACCGATTCAGCACGCCCCCCCATATTTCCAACAAATACCCTGTGTTGTTGGTTGGAGAGTTCAGGAGACTTTAGAATCCAATTTGATTCTTTCTCCATACTTGTGTAACTTTCTTCTCTAGCATGGTTCTAGTTTTTTTAGGAGCCCAAGTCAAGTTAAAATCATGTGCCACATGACCAATGTTATGACACTTAAAGCATTCTATGTTGTTCATGAATAAGAATTCATGATTTCCTGCAAAATTTCTTCTCAAAGATTGTCGGGGACCATAATATTTATCCTTGTGATATGCCCTACAATATTTTTCCATGTGTCCAAAGTTTGTACAAGTATAAAAATAACCAAGAAATAAAATTTGGTACCTAGGAGATGGAGACTTCCTAGATGTACTTCTAAAGTCTTTATGCCTTGAGATACTTTGATGATAACCATTGCTTCTTTCATCCTTGGCACCATCTACATTTCTTCTTGGAATGGGACTTCCTTCATTGTTGCCTTGACTCTTATCCTTGCCTTTTACTGAACTGGGAGCATCAACATTTATTTCTTGCTTCCTCACATCCTTGTTGTTTGAAGCATTATCATTCTTGCCTGAAGATTCACCTTCATAGCCAAGAACTGATTTATCAAATGGAGATCTTTGATGGCTGAGCATGGCATCCAAGGCTTGAGATATCTTCAATATTTTGTCCATTATGTCAACCTTTTTCCTGTGGGAGACAATCTCTTCTTCCAATCTTTCGCAATCATTATTATTCTTAGCAAGTTTTTTTCTCAATTTGTCCCTTGATACAAGTTGCTTCATTTGCTTCTGCTTTAAGGGAGATGATATCTAGTTTCATTCTGAAAAATTCTTCATTTTCCTTAGCCAGATTGCTCTCCATTTCTTCCATGATCCTTGCAGCTTTACATGTGTCGACCTTGAGAAGGTTGATGTGAGATTTTAGTTTGAATATTTCTTCATCCTTTGCTTTTAGTTGACATATCGTGGTGTTTCTTTCCTTTTCTACTTCATCAACCTGTCCTTTTATGATTTCCAATGCTTCCATTGTCTTCTCATCTCCTTGTACTAGCTTTCTTTCTTCTTCTAGTTGAGATTTAAGAGAGGAGGCCTCTTCCTTGTATTAACCAATCTCTGCTTCAAGTTTCTTCAAGATTTTCTGCCTTTGTTCAAGGTGGCTTGTTAAGGTATCTTCCCTTGTCTTTGCCTTATCCAATTGATTTTTCATGGATATGACTTCTTCATGATGCTTTCTTTTGTTTTGATGAATTTCCTCCTTAAGCTTGGAAAGCTCTTCATTCCTTTCTTGTACTTGAAGCTTGACAAGGTCAAATTCCTTCCTTGTTTGGTCTTGGTCACCAGCTAGTGATTTCTCCTTAAGTTCCTCTTTTTCCTTTTTCAAACTGATATTCTCTTCCATGGCAGCCATAAGTTTATTGAGGAGATCTTCTTCAAAATCATTTTCATTCTCTTCATCTTTTAGGTCTTCTTTAGCCTTGATGTTATCACTCTTATCTTCACCCTCCTCGATGGGTTCTAGATTTTCTTCTTGTTTTCCATCATTTTCTTGACTATAGATCATTTTCAACACTCCTTTTGAGTGAAGATCATGAATTTTGTCCCATACACCCTTTGCTGACGAACACTTTTCTAGAATGTCCTTTATAGAATCTGGTAGCTCATTCAAGATTGCCTTCATCACTTTTGCATTGTACTCCTTGGATTCTCCATCCATCATGCTATCAGCAATCACTGATTTCCAGACTTCAATGTTTGGACTCTTTAATAAATTCCTCATTCTTGCTTCTCATATATCAAAGATTCCATTGAACAATGGAGCCTTCACAAATTAATTGATTTCAAATTCGGTGGTTGTGGAAGACTTTCTTCCTTGGCTTCACCATTTGTGTTCTAATTGATCAACCTTCAAGCTATTAGGCTTTGTGTGAAGGTACTATCTCTAATACCAATTGTTGGAAATACTGAGGAGGGGCAGGGGTGAATCAGTATCCATTTTCAATAAGCAATAGGAATAAATTCTTTTATTAACATAATCTTTATAATGAATCAAGTACAATATATAGGGCTCCAACCCTTGATGAAAACACTGATCTACAATTCCCCAAGCTCCAACCTGTTGCTAAGCACCAACTTGGTATTTTCTGAGGCTCCAACCTCTAGGGGACAAACCATATCTTCTCAAGGCACCAACCTTGTGTTTAGAGGCTCCAACCCTTATCTGGTACAGGCTCTAACCTAGTTTCTTGAGGACACTGATCCTCTAGGGCTTCAACCCTATCCTTCAAGGCACCTACCTTGTTTGTTCGAGGCTCCAGCCTTCAAGGCACCAACCCTCTGGGCTCCAACCCACTGATATACTTTGTTTAGATATGTTTGTTAATAATTCAAGGCTCCCACAAACTTCTTCATTGTGTTTTGTCAATCTATAATTATGGCTTCACTTAGTCTCCATGCGACATAATCAATGACAACCTTGTCTCATAGAAGGTGTCACCATTTCTCTTCATTATATCCAAGAAAAATCTCTAAGTCACATCATGATATTCAATAGTCTTCACACAACTTCAATGTGTCCACAATGAACTGCACTAAGATCTGCACGAAAACAACTCTATGTTTCAATCCTTTGTTCTCATTGTCGTTATAACTGCTTCAAGAGTGATTTCTTCAGGAGTGACTTCTTCAGAGGAGTGATTGTTGCGGTTTCATATTGTGTGTTCAATTAAAAACAACCATGTTCATACTCAGATAATATTCTTAGATCCACAGAGTGTCCTTTTGAATTGTTATCTGAATCACTATCAAACACAGGTTTGAGCCTTTCAATAAATAACTCAATCAATAGAATGCTCGACCTTCGGCTTCCTTCTTCTTCTGTTGGACCTTCAAGTTCCTTCTTGGCTTGCTCGACCTTCGGCTTCCTCTTTCATTTGCTCGACCTTCGGCTTCCTTTCTTCTGCTACTTCACGTTCACGAGTTGTGAATTGTCCTTCTTCTTTGTGATCGATGCCCAAGCTCAATCCTTAAGGTGAAGTTTTTAACTTGTATATATACAAGTCTCAACAATACCCAAAAGACATGTTTATTGGAGGAGAGGCCGACTTATGTGGTGACATATTAATTATATCGGATATGCCCTTTTTTGAATATTCATCCAATAGACTTATTATCTATGGAAATCACATTGGAGAGGCTATACCCACAAGGAGGTCCTACATCCACATCATCACCTTAATCGCAATCGCAAATTCATGAAAATCGAAGGTTTTACAAGTCGTGATCATGTTCTGTTTTCCAATATAGTTGATGCCCCTACTCTTGACGGAGCAGATGCGATATGATATTAAATTGTTTTTGATAACTTCATTGGGTCCACAATTCTATCACAATCGGTGGTCCATCAGGACCATAACTCTAACGCAATCGTTAGTCTGCCATCGTGACATCCCTTAGAAACTTGTGATTCAATGGATGCGATATCATATTGAGTTATGGTATAATGGTGCAATGGGCCCACATTATTATTGCAATCGGAGGTTTTACCGTGACAACTCTTTATGATTTTCAATACGTAACTTATGATATGCAAATGTGATATTTCATTAAGGTGTATTATAATGGTCCAGTAGGTCCGCAATACTCATATCGCAATCGTGGAATTCGAGTGGTAACACATAGTAAAGCAACCGATATAATTCCTCTAATAACATTGTTAACTCCTCTGTTATGGCTCTTTTCCTTTATCTCTTTCTCCACTGATGTGGTCCTCTTTGCTCCTCCGATATCGTTGTTCTTCCTGTGACTTTCAATAACCTACTTCTGATGAAATCTTCTGATAACTCTTCTTTGACTACTCCTGTTCTTGACTTCCAATGGCTTCCAATGTCATTTCAATGGCTTTCCTTCTTGGCTTCTTACTCCTGTTACTTCACATATTTGCTTCTCCTTGGCTTCACATTCATATTTAGTATCCCAAAATATTTCCATATTGACATCAATGACAATCTAGATCAACAACGTAGTACATACATGAGAAGAATATATATCCTTGGAATTGAGGTAAGAGAAGGCTCAAATTCTAAATGCCTCCACATAAGAGGAGTAAAGGATATGACCAGCTTTAGGAAGAATAATGGATATATTATGTAATGAAAGATATGAATAAATAAGGGAGGTGAATAAGTGATTTTAAAGTATGGTTATTGGATTAAAATTTTATGAAATTTAGTGATATGGTCATCATATTATTCTACTCATATTAAAATCAAATTATGAGTTGTATGATTTCTATGCAAGGACATAGCTTAATAAAATACAAAGTAAGGTTAGTAAAGATAGCCCAGTGAAGGACAACTTAATGGAATAAATTTTTTTCATATAGAGATATTGAAATATGAAGGGAAGAAATGTTGAACCCTAATGAGATAAAATGACAAGTGCTCTTTGCCATAGGTCATGGTCAACATGAAGAAAAATCAAAAATAAAAATTAGAAAATGTAGATGGAATCTATATAAATCACTCAAAAGAAGTTCATAACATTCTGTCAAAAGTATCCGAAATTAATGGATGATTAATTGGGTATATGTTCAATAAATCCCCATGAAAAATCATTAAACTCATGAAAAGCAGGTCTTTGTATGTGGTATGAGACTATGTATTATAAAATTGCTTTTCACTTTAATGTGTTAATTGATGTATCTACATGTAATGATGCGGTTCATTTTTGGATATGGTCTTGAGAATGGTTGAACCGTTTAATTCACCCTTAGTGGGAAAATGCTCCAAGTATACATTATTGGAGGGATCAAAACCTTACTAGGTTATTATACATGCACAGTTTTGAACCTACAGGTTTCTGTTGAATAAAGTAGTATCTCAATAATTGTAATTGAGATATGCAAGAGGCACAAAGTATATTCCAATCTAGAATAAACTAGGGTCAAATTTGTGAAGAGTGTGCATAAATGTTATACAACATACTGTATACATATTGAAGAAGACATTGTGCATTAATAATTTTGTGACCTTAATTAGTAGGTCAATGAGACTAGCACCCAAAAGTACAAATGCATAATGGAAGTGTAAAAGCAACTCCTAGTGCTTCTTGGTTAATAGCAGAAAGACAGTATTAAGCTTAAGAGTTCACTCAAATTCTAATGTGTAATTTTTTTCAACTTAAAGTGTGTATATCAATCCAGATATAAATGGGTTTATGTTAATAGTAACTCATAAATAGGGACCTTTCCAATCTGCAGCAAGAAGAAGATGCTTTCAGTAGAAGGATTGTAAATCTTGCAAATGTACCTCTTGTGGGAAGTGATAAAATGATATGTGTGTATATATAAACAAACTATACATGCTTTACGAAAACAGAAATGACAAACAGATTGGATATGGTGGTGTTGGATGAACTTAAATTAAAAATAGAGTAATTCAGAGCCGCCTAATGACTAACAAGAAGTGTACACTAGATTCGGAGCATAAATGGTTTGAATTAATTAACAAATTCTTGATAAACCAAAAGGTTTCCTAGTAATATAGCTTATGATGACCTAAGGATCTTATGCTAGTAGTAAAATAATGCATGCATCAAGTAAAGTGGGAAATATGCAAAGTTCTAGAAGATGAAGAGAGAGGATAACCAACCATACAACAACTCGTTGTTAAATCAATATGATGCTTCAACCATATTGATGGAAAATTGGTATTGGTAATTAAGATTGTGGTGTACAAAAATAATTGGGTTCGATAAAAGGATATCTAGCAATCTATTCATATAAATTGACAAACGTACAATATGAAACGAATATTTTGTACTACTATTTCCCATCAAGCAATATGAGAGAATTCTATGTGTGAGATTGCATTAATAGCGTTTTCTAGTTTTTAATATGACAACATAACAATTATTGCATAAACAATTTATGAATTATATTCTACTAAGTCATGATCTAGTGTTAAAGTGGGGTATCAACATAGTAATGACCTAGGTTCACACCCTGCTACACATAGTGCCTAAAAACTTAATGGGTGTGAAATTGAGAGTATTGTAATTTTCATTTATAACTAATGTATGGGAGATGTATGTACTTGAATACTGATTGTTCAAATTGGTTTTGGGCATACACTGAATTATTCATGGCCAACAGAGTGTTGGAAATAGTGTTTCAAAGAGCAACAGGAAATCATATGACATGATTAGTTTATGTGTGGATTACTTTTGAGTACCAATCAATTATTTTCTTAAAGACAAGGCTAAAAGTTGTTATTAAACTTAAAGTATAATATTGAAGACCATACTATACTAACTTTCATAGTCAATAAGTTTGTTTTATAATGGGGCAGAGGTCATATTCTGTTGTTATTAAGACCTTGTCTATGGGACAAATTCAATCTCAAAACTCAAAGTTATTGATTTTGTAAAGTTGTATTATGCATCTATGTTATCATTTGTTGAAATTTTCATGCAACCACAAAATACATGAAAAGTATTAGATAAATTAAAGCACTTGAATACTTTGACATAAAAATTATTCACTTATGCTTTGGTTGCAGAAATTGAGCAGGTCCATGAAATTCCTTATTCTCCAGTAAAAAAACCAAGCACGGATTGATCGGACTTGCCTAAAGGTAATATGAATAATTGAAGGAATTTCTGGCATAATACTAACATGGTTGAAAACATGTGGATGAGGTATATGTCATGCAGGTAATCCTATGGACATTGTTATTATGTACAAGTTGTACAGGTGGTAGTATGTACAAGCGGTATGTATGGTACAGGTATGGATGCATGTAGTGCATGATGATATATGACATATATAGTTGTATGTGTGTATTGTACACACTGTGTAGGTGTGCATGGTTGAGGAGAAGACACTAGGTGATTGCCTAGTGTGGCAACCGATCCAGAGTGCGGGAGCAAGACAATGGTGGAAACTAAGAATTAGTATTGGAAACTAAGGATAAGTATTTGTATTTGGTTTCAATCTTAGTATACATATGACATATGATTCTTCTTTATGATGGTTACATATGGATTACGATGGTTATGTTTGAGCTAACCTGATATGATATTTTATACATGTTGATTAGTCAAATGTGCTAGTTTGACTTGTTGTGACTAATGCAGGGAAACTACATGAAGCAAGTGTTCGGAAAGAACACAAAGGCATTCGAAGAATGCATTGGAAGAACATGAATTTCTTTCATGGAGGGCAACATAACCTATAGTTACTCAAATAATAGTATTGTACACCAAGTTATGATAGTAACTATGGTAAACAAAGTTGATTTTTTGCATCTAAAATCTCTCACAAAATTGATTGAAACAAATGGTACAGGTAGCAATGGAAGGATATTTGCTAGTAGAACTCCTTTGTAACCGATATATATCAGAAGATCTGATTTAGATGGCGAGGTCATGGGAGCCTGTAAATTTAGAAACAGCGACCTATGAATGAGGAATAATATTGTAAGATGTCGTAATACACCGAGGACGATGTAAATTTAAAGGGGGGAGTATGTAACACCCCTCCATTGTATGTAACACTCTGTTAACCTAAGCTATGAAAATCTATTTCCAAGGTGTAACAATGAAAGTAAATACTTTATTGTTAAATAAATAAAGATAATATAAAATTCTTGGAAAACGAGACACCAAGAGATGAGGTTCTTGCCAAATAAAATCCCATTGGTGAATAGGAATGGATAATTCTTTCATGATAAGACTTCTAGATCCAATTCTAGATAAGCTTAATGGATTTGGAGATAAATATCCATTAAGTTACTTAGTTGGAGAAAGATGTTAAATTTAAGAAAAACATAAAAGCCTTGCGGGAGAGAAAGGAAAGATTTTATGAGGAAAATCCTTGCAGGAGAGAAAGGCGGGCTTTTCTGAGAAAAGCCTAGGCAAATGGACAAAAAGATCCATTAAAGCAACACGTCACTAATGGAAACCATATCATGAAAGAGGGTATTAAATGCCCATTGAAGATATCAACAGAAGGCAATTGATCCATGGCGAGAACTCTTAGCTCAGGGGTGAACTAAAGGTAGTCAGTTCTAGGTTGGGTGGCGATGCTCGGTTTTCCAAGTGACGTTATCTCTTCTGCTCTAGTTTGATTCAATAGCATGGTATGCTCTGTATGTTGGCTCCTTACACTTCTTATTGTCAAATATTAAGATTATGAGATGATTGAGTTGAATGTGTTATCTTTGCTTATGAGATGATTGAATTATTATGCATGAGACAACTATGTATGATGAATGATTATGTTTTTAATGTTTGAAATTGTATAGCCTGTGGTTCAGGTTATCTAATCTATGCATTATGCATCATGAGATGAATTGCATCCACTGAGGCTTGTCTTAGTTATTTATTCGTATTTCATAAGATATATGTCAGTGATACTTTCAACTGTGACAGTAGGACTATGAACATGTTATATGGAAAAGCCAATTACAAAGTATTTATGGCATTGTCTCCATTAATGCTTGTGTTGAATCCTCAAAGGAAGGAAACTCGAATGCAAGATCTTGAATGATCATGATTGATTCTTTCCTATGTGATGTGATGTATAGAATTGTCTGTGTTAACTTGGTTTATGAGATGACTATATATAAAGACATGTGACAACTATTTCATATACTCCAAGCTCAATTTAGTGAAGGAACATAATATTTGGTTTTTTTAATATTGTGTCAAGGAGGTATCTGCCAATAGTATGTGGTTTTTAATATGGGTCAAAGAGGTATGTGACATAGAGTGTCCAAAAACCCACCATATTTAACCGTGTCATCTCTATCCGACATGTGACCACCATGAGACCTACTTCCATATGCCCCATTAATTATGTCCTCATGCTCATGGCTAATCCGAAGTGGACACTGTCACTGCAATTCTGACAAACTCTGAAGTATCACTACATTTACCTTTACTTGTTTCTCTTGTGCCTGTATGATTTTGTCATTATCTGCCTTACAACTCCTTATTTATTCCCTTAAGCTTCTCATTGTGTTTTCCAAATCAGAATATGCCCAACACCATGCTACCCATCTGATCCATAAGGAGTGTCTTGAGAACTGTAATCTTCCATATTGATAGTCATCTTTGATATTTCTTCCTGCAAGATATATAATGTCAGCTAAACCAAATCACAATAAACCAACATATCTTAATATAATTCAGGGAGGATACCTCATTTGCAAGATCAACCAATTAGTGTAATACGTGTATGACATATTCATGACAGCATACAGAAATATAACACATAAGCATATGACCATATAACCATCATTGTAGCTAGAGTATAGTGATCAATGCATGACCATATCAACTACACATACCATGACCTCATGCATGACAATAACCATCACATCACCGTACATTTGACCACATGTGAATGCTAATGTGCATAAACAATGTAGAATAAATCATACACTCATGACAACACACTCCACAACAACACCATCAACTTCCCATGGCGACCTCACTACAACCATGACTCATACCATACAAATGCAAAAAACACATGGTCTTACAACACAAGGAAAACATATGCAACCAACATGAATGTATGACCAACACACAGCCTATCCATTCCGAGGAGTGAACCATGCTCTAATACCACTCTATAACACCCTCCTCCCACATATACCCAAGTAACTGGCCAACCAGTGTAAACATGTGACGAGAAGTTACTATGATATGATTCAACCTCCTAAGTCACCTTAAGGAAGTGGAATCGACGAAAACACACCATACAGACCTTCCACATCAGTAACAAGACTCTCAAGAACCAACCAAACCTCTCATGTAACCAACCCCTGGGTCCCACTGAGTTTTTATACCATTACCCTCTTTTACGCTCCCTTGATATGGGCAAGCATGCGTCTAGAGGGCTCTAGATGCTCCCACTGCATGGTATGCCAACATCCAAGGACTTTTCTGCCTAGTGTTGTGCTTGTGTCCCCAAGATTTGAGCCACTTTTTCAAGCCCAGAGCGTAGGTCACTGCCCAGAACTGAATGAAACCTTCAGAACAAAAAGATTACAATGGAATGATTAGGCAAATGCAATTACTTAAACAAGGGCTTGACCCCTACTAGCCATGATAGGAATTTCGTCAAACATATCACAAATATGTAATCTACATTTGTAAACAACAAATTTTAGCATAGGGGTCTCATATTCATCTGAGAATCGCTAAGAAGCATTGATGCCTCAACACATTAGTTGCAGTTACATCCATTAGGCCATAGATACATTGTTCATTCATTTACAAGTGAAAACATGATGAGAGACATACATATCCACTGTCATAATACATATTCATAACAAGCATAATAGCAACAGAAATACCAAGGAAAGAACAACCATATAATCCACATATAAACCAGTATAATACTCATGAAATAACAAGAAGAAATAACCTCATATTAATGATGCAAAGGCCAACCAATTGTGGGACTTCCATGAACCACCCGACCGTATACATGTTTAAGCTAAAACTCTCTTCAGTTGGTCACCCTCGTGCCATATTCCAAGCATGAATGTGGGATCTCATAAAACATATCAATCAAAACCATCTAGAGCTTCTAGCTGCCAAACCACCTCAAACCTTAAAACAGTGATTCCACCTCACGGTCAGACATCACAAAACCATCACCAAATTGGTTTCTACCCAAGCCTTCCAAGGCTCCAGATAGTTTGTTACAACAAAGGCTCTAGGACTAGTAACTCAACCCACAGCGGTTGTTGAGCTCCATAGCGTTTGTCCATCTAAGGCTCTAGGACTAGTAACTCAACCCACCAAGGGCTCTAGAGAGTTTGTCCATCCAAGGCTCCAGGACTAGTAACTCAACCCAAGCTATTACAGGGCTCTAGAGTGTTTGTACAACCAAGGCTCTAGGAACTAGTAACTCAACCCAAGCTAAAGGAAACATGAGAAAAAACCAGAAAACAAAGAAATAAGCACACAACACCATGGGTGTCTAGGAAATGGAAAGGCTAGGCAAATCCACTGTCAATCTAGGTAATCCTCCATGCCAGTTACAGATCATGACTAATAAACCACATGCATATGCCATGCATGCCAAAACTAGTGAGGAAAACATACATGCAACTCAGTACCTGTAAGAAAAACCCATTGTAGTTGTTGATCTTGATGTCCTTTTGTGCTTTCCTGGTCTTCCTTTTCCTTCTTGCTCCAAAACTCCAAGTATGCCACACTCTCCAAGAGTTCTCCAAGGAAACTCTTTGTGTCCAAGAGTATGAGAGAGAGAGCATAGAGAGAGAGCTCCAAAACTGAGCTGACAAAAGTCTATGTAATGATCCTCAGAAGCCTTTTTATTAATGAGGCCTCTATTTTCTTCATTTTCCATTATTTTCCTTCATTTTCCTCCTCACATGCAACTTGTGACCTTTCACCTCCCTTTTTTCCTAATTTCCATTATTTTCATAAATAAATGTCACTTTGTCTTTCCAAAGCCTTTGCCATTGCCTTTGCCAATTTCCTTAACCATTAATTAACCACAAGTTATCCCCATCACTATGTTTTTTCCCAACATTCAGCTTGGAATACATGTCCCATCAACCGTGGTGTTAACTTTTATTACATGAAATTTTCACCAGAGTTGTTACAAGGGCACCATGATGAAAATGGCCAAGTATTTTATGCCATATTTCACTGACATCACAGCTCTACCTTTGTGCTTAATGCAACACAGTCTTCCACATGTCGCTTACACATGTTCTTCACACGAACCCCAATTCACTTCACCTGTCCTGTGGCTATGTGTCTTAGCAATGATTTCCCTTTATTGAAGATCGCATCATAACCATAGTCTTCCAACATTGCAACTAAGATGATATTTTTCTTTAGTCTCGGAACAAACATGACACCCTTGAGTTTGAGAGGGGAGTTTGACTCCCCCTAAAAGGTGATTGTACCAATACCAGTTGTGTTATACCTTCCATCATCTCCCATCTCGATGTGCATATGGAGATCTTTCTCCTTCAGGTCATTGAAAAACTCTCTATTCCTCGTCATGTGGAATGAGGCACCACTATCCAAGTACCACACACTCCCCATAATTGTACTCACCATGCATGTGATAAGGGTAAATTCAAGCTCAAACTATGAAACCAAAGCTTCACTTGTTGCTCCTCATGAGGTCTTCTTTCTTGTCTTTTTGTGTGGACACTTTGTGGCATAATGCGTGAATTCATGACAATTGAAGCATTTAATTTTGGACAAGTCTTTATTCTTGCCCCTTTCCCCTTCTTTGCCTTTCCAGCCAATGCCTAGTTTTCTGCATCCTTTCCCTTGGATGAATTTCCATCTCAGTATTCTGCCTTATTTCCTCCTATACCAAATCGGACCATAAGCATTCCTAGTTTGGTAGTTTCTCCCTCTTGTTCACCGAATATTAGTAGCTACGCTAGCTCTTGGGAAGGCCTAGAAAGGCTAGGCTTACCAAATCATCTTCTACAATAGTAACACCAACTCCACCAAGTTCATCACGAAATTGTGAGAACCTGCGTAGGTACTGCTGAATAGAGTCATTCTTCTGCATCTTGATATTTCAAAGTTTATCCTTGAGCGCTAATTTCTTATTGTCGCTACTATTCTGGAACAAATTTGTCAGTGCTTACCACATTTCATACGGAGTTTCATTCCTGGGGATATTTGAGACAATATGGTCCTTTAATCCCTCCAATATTATTCTCCTCGCCTTGGCTACACACTTCCTCCATTCTGCTAGATCCTTTACATCATTTGATCCCGGTTTTGAATGTCAATCATGACAAATTCCTTCAAACCATTGTCTTCCAGCACTGCCTCCATGTGGTCCTTCCAAGCAACAAAGTTTGAGTTTCTCTCAAGGGCATAGTCAAGTCTTAGTCCATATAAATCCATCCTTCTAGCTCTAAAGAATTGATCCTGCAAATTTGATCCTCCTCCAATAACAACTAAGAAATACTTTCTCTACTGTGAATATTGCTATGATACCATATAGAAATTATGTGTAGATATGAAACTGCTAATGGAATTTACTAAATCACAAGACTCAAATATACTATACTTCTCTGCAGAATTCAATTCACAAACTAGAACATATATCATAAACATGCATCAAGAAATAACACACATACACAGAGATTCATCTAGGGGAAAGCAATTGCTCAAAACGCCTTCCTATTTATATTGGATTAATCAAATAATATGGATGAATACATATGCTTGCTCAAACCTAAGCACAACCTGCAAGTGTATAGTATATCCCTCTGCCTGGCCGATTAACTTTGGCCAACACTTAGCTAATTTTCAATCCCTCTAAGCTCTTATTTCCTTGCATTGTTCCTTCGGGAATTAAGCCCCTATTAATTAGGAAAATCTTCAATCTAGATTACACAATTCCTTTAGACTAATCCTTTGACTGCACTGACCACTTGTACACATTGGAATAGTCTACAACTGATAGTACATAGCCTTAGAACCTCCACCTCAGCTAGGTAACTCAAATTTTCTGCATGCAACAATTATTTTGGGTTGATTGATCAGTTAACTAGTTGATCACTGAGTGTGACTGAAGTCACACTACACAACTTGACCTTCCACTAGTTCCTCTAACCATTAGAACTAGTTTAAGTGACAATAAATCAATTTAACTGAATTAGATTGCTAGAAATTAGAAATCACTCATGCTCAACTGAACTCAAGTCTTCCAACTCGAACTATCTAAGATAACTGGGTGACACAAGCCATGTCACTCAAGTTAACTCATCCAAGTTGTCTATTGAAATGGAAATTCAAATTTTCTCTAGTTTTACCAAGGAAAATCAAACTAAGATTTTTCTTATTTCATTTTCAACATGAGGATTAAACAAACCATTGAATACAACATCTAAAAAAATGGTAATTGAAGGGGGTTCTCATCAAGTAGGTAACTATGTTTTTACTGAACCAAGCCTCCAACCTTATGGGGTAGCTTTCATGTCCAACTCCCATTAACTAGTATAAAACCAAAGCATTAATCATAACATTATCATATCATGAATTACAAAGAATTGCATGGTACTACCACATTCTATTTGATCCAGGACAATCTGAAAAGGCCTAAATTTAAAGTCTCTCGATTCCTATGAAAGTAGTGTCATTGCATAGAGCTCAGGAAATTGAATCCAAAATAACTTGAACGAGAAAAAAAAGAGTTTGTATGACAAAAAATCACTATCTGAAGTTTGGCAAAACAAGAGAAATTAGTGGTAGGGTTTCCATGTGGCAATCCTAAAGAGTGCCACATGGCATTGCAGGTTGTTGATGTGGCATCCCTTCGAGCTCGACACATGGCAAGGCATAAACACATGGAAACATGTGGGTGTTGAGTTGGCAGATGACTGGGTAGGTCAATTCATTGGGAGGCTTCCATATGGCCCAATCAGAGGGTGCCACGTGGTACCTTAGGAAGAGTGCTAGCAATTGGTCAAAATTTCAGTGCAACTAATCAGTGTTAACAGGGTTTAAACATGAGACGCCTAGGTTACAAGACAATTGTCTTCACCAATAGTTCATAGAGATTGTTTGTTAAACCATGGCGGCGATTTGATATTTATTGTCATTTTATTATGTTGGTGGCAAAAGAGGTTGGTGAAGCCCACCAAATCTCATGGCTCTACCACACTTAAAGATCAACCACACAAATTAACAATCTCCACTAAGTGCATCGTACCACCATTCCACATATGGTTAGAATGTTTATTAATAGTTATTATTTACTATTTAATTGTTGGATTGCATATTACATTTGATCGAACCAAATGTGGACAGAGGTATATTAATGTTATCCGCTCGCCTAAAATGATTGTTGCCAAAAACCACCGAGTTTTAACCGTAAACCAAATATAATATGGTTTGGATGGGTTGACAAGCCACATGTTGATAATGTTGGTGGTAATGTTATATTTTTATAACAATAAACTTTATATAGTGGTTCGGCATAACAATATGCCATTTTTAAATATGGTTATAGCCATAACACATTGCAGGGACTATATATATATATATTATATATATATATATATATATATATATATATATATATATATATTTATATATATATATATATATAATAATATATATATATATATATATATATATATATATATATATATATGTCAACAGATTGTTAAATTATGAAACTAGGATCAAATTCCACGTTGGATAGCTCATTTGATGGATTTGATGATTTCATTGAAATCATCTTTTCGAGAGGACCAAAATCAACCTAAATATCACTTAAATCGGATAAGGGAAAGTCTACTTATGAAGGAAAGTCCACGTACGCACATTTGGACAGGTCGGCCCTAACAAGGAATTGGTCACCCTTGGAAGCCTATAAATACAAGTGACCTCAAGCTCATTTGAACATCACTAAACATTTTCTTCTTCTCTTCTTCATTGATTGGTTTGCATAGGTCTGAGGCTGGGACGACAAAAGAAGTTCGCAAGGTCTGAAATTACAGGTTCTGAGGCTCGCATCTGTTTTAGGGTTTTTGGGTTATAGTTGTTGACACGTCATAGGGAAAATTTGACCACAATCGTCGGCTTGTAGGCTCAAGGGTGCAACTATAAGCCTTCAGCCACTCACGCAGCTCCTCCATGCGATCAAAAATTTTAACTCAAATTTGACCGAAGACCGAAGTTGACCTTAGTTTGACGCAGACAGGAAAAGTTGTCTTCGATATATTTTGATGTTGGAAACATATTTTTGAATGTTGGGTTGTTTTTATAGACGATATTTTCTTGGGCTCATTGTAATCTTTGTTGAACATTTTATGACAATCTAATAGAAGAAGAATTTCAAAGGGTTTTCCCCATAGTGGGTTTTCCCCTAGTCTCTGGCCAAACCTAGTGTCTCTTGTTGATGTGTTGATTGTCTCCTTTGTCATTGCATTTATTGTTCTATTTTCAAATGCTTTTGATGATTGGAAAGACTGATTGTAATTGGAAAGATTTTTAATTGAAGTATTGAATTGGGCTAAAGTAATTGATTCAACATAAAAAAATCTGAAAATTTAACATGAATGGGGCTACAATTGTCGCAGGTTCAACACCGGGACTAGAGACCCCCAAGCACTATATATAAAAAATGCTTTTCCATTGAGCCACAAGTGATGTGATTATAATATTCTGGAGTGTCGAAAGTGCTTAAGCATTGTGTTTGGCTTGTGTATTTTTGTATGTAAGTGGAGTTTTTGGAGATTGTTTTTGTAGCAACCAAAGGAGGTTTTTAGTGGAATTTTGGTGGCTACTTCCCGGTAGCAAAGAGCTCATTTGTAGCAGGATTTTTGGAGGCAATTTTTAATTGCAAATTTATGGAGAAAAATAAAGAGGCCACTCCCTTGGAGGCAGGACCCAAAGACGTAGTTCACACTAGACGAATTTCGTTACCAATTGGTTTAGTTCCTATTTTTTCTTGTCTTGATCTTCTACATTTTATTTCTAATTTGCAGCTTTATTAAAGTATTTCTTTCTTGATTTAAGTTAATTGTTTATTTAATTTTTATCATTCAAACTTGAACAATTTTACAAGACAAGTCACTTTAAAAGATCTTAGATCAAGTTTAGGTGAAGTGGTATCAAAGAAAATTTGATGGTGGTTTGGGAGTGTGCATGATAACCAAGAGAAAAATCAAGCAAGGGGAAGGAACACTTGTCAAAGACAATTTGGAAATTGGATCGAGAAGCTTTACTCGAAGAAGAGAGATATCATCACATGAGGGAGAGTAGAACCCTTTTGGATCCGAGAAAGAGTTTCGTGAAGTTTTCATGGTGATGAAGGCCATGGTTGATGAAATGTATCAGGCATCTAAGGAATTTAGAGAGAAAATCTTGTCAAAGAAGGAAGTTAAAGATGAGGGGAATGAAGGTGATTCCAAAAGGACTCCTCCTCCTCCTTCTTCTTCTCCTCCTCCATCTCCTCATGGAAAAATTGCATCAAATAAGTCGTTGAAGCTGGATATTAAATTCAACTTATCAGTTTATGATGGTGAGCTTAAGGTTGAGAAGCTTGACAATTGGATTTTTCAGATGGAAGTCTATTGCAATATGTAGCAAATTATCAATGACGAGGTAAAAATTTAGTTGGTCTCACTTTGATTGGAAGGTATTTCATTAATATGGTGGAACACTAGACTTCCAGATGGTAAAACTCTTTCCTCATGGTTTGAATTTACTTAGGCATTGAAAAAACAATTCTATCCTTTGGCACATTACCAGAAGGAAATAATAGAAGGAAAGTTATGCGGCAGCGTAAAGGCCAAAGTGTGCAAAACTTTATAGGGTTTAGGAAAAAGGCACTAGCATTAAATATTCCACTTAATACACAAGAGACTATTTTGAAGTATATTGGTAGTTTGCATGGGTATATCCACAATATTATTTTCTTGTTGAAGCTATCTAACCTAGATGAGATTTGTGTACAATTGACCTACATTCAAGTGGGTAAACAAGGTGGTGGATTTTCCATGGAAGACATTTGGTTGAAAGACAATAAAGGCAAAGGAAAGGAGAAGCCAAAGAGAACAACTTCTGTAAAGAAGAGTGATGAAAAAATTTCTTGTACCCATTGCAAGAAAGGAGGACATGATGATGATGATTGTTGGAAGCTACATCGAGGGTTGAGGCCTAAGTGGTTCTAAGATAGGAAGGGAAAGTAGAAGGTGGCAGTGACAGTCCATCAAGATCTAGGATCAGACTCTGGCGATGAGGCGCAAATCGTGGCTATGGGTTTGAAAGGTATATCATCTTCACATGTTGGTTTTGGTTCTTTTATTTCATCTTCAATTTTGGCAAGAAAAAGGAATGAACTCTTTCACATCAGGGTGGTAACCAACCATGTAAAATTAGATACTTTGTTTGACACTAGATCTCAAGCCAATATGATATATGAGGCAATTGTTAAGAATTTGAATTTGGTAACAACACTGCATCCTAAACCTTATCTACTTGGATGGGTATGTAACGACACTAAGTTGCAAGTAACTGAGAAGTGTACGCTTAGGTTTGGTATTACATCTAGATTTTTGGATGAAGTAGAACTAGAAGTGGTTCTATTGGATATTTGTGGAATTGTGCTTGGAAGTCCTTACTTATTCGACAAGAAATCTATCTACTACAGGAAGGTAAACAAATATAATCTTTTCAAGGATAGCATAGAGTATATTGTTTGAGCTCATGAAATGAGGGATGATTATTCGTTGGTGACCATAGGGCAGTTGAAAAGGATCATGAACGCAAGCAAGGCCTTTTCACTCATATCTACCAAGGTGGACAAAGTAGGTGTTCTGGAGCATGGGAATTTGTCGTGGGAAGTTATCAAGAGGATCAAACATTTTTTTAGCTCATTTTTATTAGCATATTTGTATTTTTTAATGATGTTAATGTGTTGTTCATGGACAATGGTTGAGGTGACATATGCAGAAGAACGTGGGAAAATGCAAATGGCTAATAGTATTGTTTCAATTGTCATAGTCATTATGCAGCTTTTTGTGATGAGACAGATACATAGAACAAGGTGGACTGACACTCAACAAGTGGGGAGACAGTTCCTAGACTTGGTGTTTGAGCAATAACCTTTTGGAGGTCCAAAAGCCTCTTAGTGGGAGGATTGATGTGGGAGGATTTGAAAAGGCCTAAAATCAAAGTCTCTAGGTTCAAACAAAAGAAGTGTCATTACATAGAGCTCAGACAACTAAATCCAATGCAACTTGAAAGGGAGAAAAAGGAGTTTGTATGACAAAAATATCATAATCTAAAGTTTTAGTGAAACAAGAGAAATCGGTGGTAGGGTTGCCATGTGGAAACCCCAGAGAGTGCCACGTGGCACTGCAGGTCGTTGATGTGGCATCCATTCGAGATCAACACGTGGTAGAAATAGGTGTAGACACATGGCAACATGTGGGTGTCAAGTTGGGAGATTATTGGGCAAGTCGATACAATGGGAGGCTACCACGTGGCCTAACCAGAGGGTGTGACGTGGCACCTTGGGAAGTGTGCCAATGTTCGGTCAAAAGTTCATTGCAAAAAACTGGTGTTAACAAGGTTTGAACATGAGATGTCTAGCTTGCAAGACAAGTGACTTCACTGTTAGGTCACAGAGATGGTTCGTTAATCCATGGTAGCAATTTCACATTTAGTGTCATTTTATTATGGTGGTGGCGAAAGGAGTTGGCAGAGCCCACCAAATATGGCAACTCTACCATACTTAGAGATCCTCTAAATGGATTAACAATCTCTACCAAGTGAATTGTACTATCATTCCACATATGGTTGGACTGTTTATTAATTGTTGGTGTTTTATTATTCAACCATCGGACTGCATATTATAGGATTAGACCAAATGTGGGAAGATGTATATTATTGTTATGTGCTTGCCTAAAATGACTATTTCCAAACACCGTCGAGTTTTAACCATATGCCAAATATAATATGGTTTGGATGGGTTAACAGGCCATGTTTTGATAACGTTGGTGGTAATATTATTTTTTTATAACAATAAAGTTTATATAATGGTTTAGCATAATAATATGCCATTTTTAAATATGGTGACAACCATAATACACTGCAAGGACTCTTTTTATATATATGCTAACAAATGGGGTCGGAATCATCACGAATTCGACATCAGGGCTACGGACCCCTAAGCATTATATGTACAAAATGATTTTCCATTGATCCACAAGTGTTGTGGTTATAATATTTTAGAGTGCCAAGAGGAAGAATTGTTTTTGGCTTGTGTATTTTTGTATGTAAGTGGACTTTTTGGAGCTTTTTTTTGTAGCGACCAACGGAGGTTTTTGGTGGCATTTTGGTGGCCGCTTCTTGGTAGCAATGAACTCATTTGTACCAGGATTTTTGGAGGCAAGACCTAGAGACATAGTCCACATTGGACAAACTCCATTATAAATTGGTTTGTTCTTATTTTCTTCTTGTCTCGATCTTCTACATTTATTTTTTAATTTGCAGCTTCAAATAAAGTATTTCATGCTTGGTTTAAGTTAATTGTTGGTTTAATTTTTATCATTCACGCTTGAACAATTTTACAAGCCAAGTCACTTTAAAATATCCTATATTAAGCTTAGATCGCCATTACAGGTAACATAACATACTTGTATCATCATGTATAGCAAATAACTACATGCTAACTACCACACACCATCATAAGTAACATTACATCATCATATCCTCATGAATAGCAAATAACCACATGCTAACTAATTTACATCATCATAAATAACATAACATCACGATATCCCCATGAATACAAAGAAGTGAATGCTAACTACAACCTGCCATAAGTAATATCACATCATGATAGGCAATATAAAATCTCATAACATCATGAAATACCCCTATCATGATAATTAGGACAACACATAACATATGTGAATAATAATTGGTAACACATGAACATATAAGAAAATGAGAACATCTATATCACATGTTTTTTTATAATGAAATACCATCAAAACATATAGTTGTAGTATATGGATATCTTCCTGCTAAGTTCATCAATCCAAACTAATTATACAAAATGGCAAGTTATTATATTTAATCCCAATCACATTATCTAGTGTATGTCATCTTTGTGGTTCCCAAGGTCTTCAAATATGTTTCCTCTATTCCTCATCACCCTAAACAATAATTCATTCTCTTGTCATCATTTTGTATTTGAATTCATTGTCTCCAATATATCGTTAATATTAATCATTTTTTCATTAATATTTATTATCCAATTAAACTTATTTTTATGTTCCATTCAGGGGAAATTCCAAGCCCTCTACTCATTGGTCAATTCATATCCTTATCTCAAAACTCATTTCTCACATTTATTATTATGTAGGCTACACCTTCTATTGATTCACAAGGGTGCATATGTTCCCTATCTTCAACAAATATATTCTTATTAACTTTTGTACTTTCATTCTAGGGTTTGGATTCAGAGAACTTGATATTATCATTGTTGAAAACATTTATTGTATGTCACCATGGAATTTGTGTTGTTTAACCCTGCCAACATGGTTCATTCAACATTCTACTTCAACATATTTATTCATACTAAACTAGTTTGGACTAGTACATTTGTGCCCATTAGCAATATTAGTGGGCCACGACATATCTAGCAAGGTTTTTCATTATTGACCATGAACCTATGTTTCTCCCATGCTCAATCATGACTCCTTATTGCATCTTTAATATTTGTAAATCAATAGTAGCAATATATGAGATATAGTTGAAGACCTAAACATGTTTGTCTTTGTTTTCTATAGCTAAGTTGAGTTTCCCTCCAAACATTTTTATAAATGTTCCAGGAACCATCTTCTGTGGGCCCTCTTTTACTATAGTTCTTCACCCCATAATGTGACCTTGTTCAATCACATATTTTAACAAAAAACATTTATTTTTAGATATTTCCATGATCCCCCTTTTGTACTTTCTTTCATTGTTTCATGAGCATGTGTATTCCTGTGAGATTTGTAAATATATTTTATTTCTATATCACTCACCATTATTTATTTTGCGAATGGCCCTCCAAATATCTCTTTTGGAGCTTCTTCCTTCAAACACCATCTCTCTCTAACATGAGAAAAAAGTGCATGATGTATTTAAATTAAACAATGTCCTCCTAACCTCGCACATCATGGAGCATTTGTTATCATCCCAATATCACTCACCTACAACATTAAAATGATGTTATATAGGAACATCCTAAACCAGTATTAACACAAATTATTACAATTAAAAGCATGATTTATAGGCCAATTGCATGTCATTCATCTTGATCAATTCTTTTGTTGATTACATAAAACGGCACAAGGGATATCTCTCTCCACTCATGATGAAGTTGATTATTCTTAAATATTTTGTTTTAAGACCTTTTTACCTCAAAATTCCTCTAATGAAAAAAGAGGATTATTATTAATGTAGTTTTTGTCTATTTTTTTTATGTTTTTTTGCATGTCATTCATCTTGATCAATTTTTTTGTTGATCACGTAAAGGATCACAAGGGATATCTCTCTCCACTCACATGATGAAATTGATTATTCTTAAATACTTTTGTTTTAAGACCTTTTTACCTCTAAATTCCTCTAATGGAAAACAAACAAAAAAAGGATTATTTTTAATGTAGTTTGTCTATTTTTCTATGATGTTTTACCCATTGTAACGTAATTCTAATTAAAAAATATAATCATATTTGTGGAATCCTATATATTGTATTGTGAATGGTGAAAAAAATATAATAAAAGTTAGATATGTGGCTCTAAACGTTTGCTGGGTTTCCCAGTTAAAAGTTTCTAAGGTAAATCTAAGCATGATGTGTGATTTTACTGTTTACTTTTTTGTTTATAATGATTATGTGTGTACGCTACTTTATTATAAAAGTTTAAAACATATGCATTTTTATTAATATCCTTTTGCATAAAAAATGAAATCAAAAACATCATTCAAGAACTTTTGAAGGCATGTGTGATGCATCTTATAGCATTAGCCCACCCTCTTCATTGGTCCTCATGGTATTAAACTTAATGCAACCAAGGTGTCTGCCATGAATTTCAAGTTCTTAACAAGTTGATGAAAGACAATTTTTCCATCCCAATCATTGATGACCTCTTGGATGAGTTTCATGGTGCATAGTTCTTCATTATATTGGATCTTTGTCTCGATATCAACAACTTTAGATGTAGGCATTCTCAAGACTACACTATGCACACATGAAGGACACTCTGAGTTTTCAATGATGCCTTTTAGACTTTGAAATACGCCATCCACTTTTTAAAACCTCATGAACAAGTTGCTTCAGCACTTTCTATAAACTTTGTGCTTGTCATCTTTGATGATATTTTAATTTACAGTGGGACTTGAGAGGCACATGGCACATGTTGATCAAGCTTTATGCCTACTTTTGGATACCATTGGTTCATCAAATATTTTTAACATGTTTTTGGCACTTTCGAAATGGAATACTTGGGTCACATTGTCAATTGGACAAAGGTGCATGTTGATCGCAAGAAAATTGAGGATATGCAAGGTTATGGTAAAGGTGCTACCCCATTAACAGCATTGCTCCAAAAAATTCTTATGGAATGATACAATGATGCAAAGTTTTCATGCTTTAAAAGAAGCCATGTGTGTTATTCCAATGTAAGGGGTGTTGTGTTTTATCAAGACTTTCAACATAGAATGTGATGCCTCAAGGAAAGGTATTGGATCCATGTTGATGCAAGAAAACCATCCATTGGCGTTCACCAATAAACAATTGTAAGATAGGAACCTGGGTAAGTTGGCATATGAAAAGAAATGATGGTCATCCTTCATGCAATGGAATATGTCTCTTGTATCTCATCAAAACAAACCATAATTGCATGAGATCCTTTTTGAAGTAGTGTTCATCGTCACTAAAGTAGCAAATATTGTGTCATTAAGATGTTAGACTATGATAATGATATCATCTACAAGAAGGGTAAGAAAAACATGGTGGTTGATGCTTTTTCTAGGAAACATGAAGATTCCATACTTGTCTTATTCTTATCAGTGCCAAATTGGAGAAAGAAATGGTTAATGGCAAGGTTATTCAAATCATCCAACAACGAAATGAGGACTCCAATGCACCTACAATCTATCTAGACTTGGTGGCATGACACCTTGAGGTATAAAAAAAATATCTTTTGGTGCAGAACTCGGATTTAAAAGCATGGGTGTTAAATGAAATTGGATTTGTTCCACTAGATAGGTCAATTTGGCTATTAGAAAATATGTATTAGGACTAAGTGTTCATTCTTTTGGAATAGCATGAAAAAAGGCACCCATACAATTGTTATTAAATACAATACATGTCAAAAAAATACATGTGGAACAATGAAGACCTTTGGGGGCATTCCAACATCTAACAATCTCTATATATCTAGCCTGACAATTCCATGGAATTTTATTTATCATGGCAGTAGTCGATCACATGTAAAGTATGTTTATTTTTTCATATTATAACCCACATTTAAAGTATCCAAAATTGCATAACTTTTCATGGATTAAATATTACTTACATGAAAATCATTAAATAATTGTTATGGATCACGATCCCACCCTCACCAACAAAATCTTACAAGATTTATTTAAACTATATGGCACCCAATTAAAAATGAGCTTGAGTTATCATCCCAAAACATATGGTGAAATAAAGTTGGTCAATAAATACTTGAAAATTTACATGCAATATTTTGCATCAACCCGACAAGGCCTACCCTTAGCATCCCCTCTTACCTACATTGCATGTCTGTTTCTTAATCCAAGTTTCAACATTTTCCCATCTTCAAATTTGTTGATCCTACCAGAACCATTGAAAATTTATAAACTAAATTAAGATTGGTCATTTATTTGGGTTAGAAAAGTTTAAATGATTTAACATGAGTTAGTTCCTTTTACGCTATAAAAGTTGAAAATTGTATTTACATCTTTACTAAACTAATTTTGATACAAGTTTATATTATTAAAATATGTACTTATGCATACAAAGCCATAAAAAAAGAGAACGAGTTGGTTTTATATTTTATTTTCATTGTGTGCACATCTAAGAGGGTGTCGGCATGCATGTGTCTAACAAGGAATCATTAGGAAATGCCCCGCTAAAGTTTGTTTGCAAGAAATCACTGGGAAACATTTGTAAAAAGTTTCACTAGTGTTTATCCTTCCAATTGCTTAAAAAATTTTCAATATGGAAATAAGGGAAAATAACCAAATGCAGATAATATCAATTTCAAAGAAATCAAATCACTCAAGAGGCCTTGAAGCCTTAAGAAGGGTCACTTAACCATATAAAACAAATGTGTGATACTTCCCAAAAACTTCTCAAGGAGTTGGCTTTGGGGTGAAAGTCCCTATGTTGACGTAATAGCATCCTCCCTTGCTCTAATATTAACACTGCTAATTTGAGGATCCATGTTATAATGGTCATTTTGAGATAGCATAGTAAATGCAAATTTATTAAACCACAGTGGCATATCCCTTGTTGAGGATTTTGTTCTAGATTAATGTGAAGATTATAGATGTATACATTAACATCTGAGTATTCTAACCTTCAACTTTTATTTGTATTTTACAACCTGCTCCAATATCTTGAAGATAAATAATATGAAGTGGTATGGCCGTTCACCAAATCATCTCCCCACCATGGAGATAATCAAAATGGCCCAAAATTTTTACATGACGTTGATGTAATCACTACTTTGCTATTGCCTCGCCCGGGCTTTTTTATGTTGAATCTCACTTACTGTTACAAAACATAATTGTACGCCATACCCCAGTTTTCCCCTCAAAGGAAATGTTAAAAAAAGATGATCTTATTCAACATTGCTGAATACTTTATGAACATTTTTTAGAACTTGTCCTACTGGCATGTAGTAATGATGTACTCTATGATACTCAGTCAGCAATGAATATAGTTTGCATGTAAGGGAGTTGGAAGTGGTTGTGAATCACGAGGCATTAGAGTCATCCTTGCCTAGCCCATCAGTTGCCTTACTGATATTTTTCACGTCACCAATTCCACCTTCCTCTCTAGCGAGTTTATCTTTTAAAATAGATTTCATCTTATCATCCCACTCTTCAAACTCCATTTTGGTTTCTTCTTCTTCTAAAGGCAGCTCCACGGATTCCTCTTCTAGCTCTTCTTTTCCCTACATAATCAAGAAAGTGCAAATATTTGAATGCCCATACACATTTTTAAAGTATGCAGAGATCTCAGAACAGGGGAAGACAGTAATTACAGGAAACTTGAAAGATTCTTACTAATTTTGATGTTTGGAACTTCTCAAGCAAACTACCAAGCTCCTCCTGTAGTCTTTTCCCTTTAATATTGTCTGAAAGAAGCCTAGAAGGGTCTCCAAACAACTGAAAATCTTGAAGGCCCCCACTCTTCAGACTTATTTCTAACTGAAACAGCAAATGTGAGAAGCAAATATATTATTAACTTGATACCCATTGAATGTCCAGAGCAGAAAATTAGAGCATAGCCAAGCCATAGAAAACTTTTCATTGGAATAATATTTAAGGTCTCAAACGACCAAAACCAGTCAATGAATATAATTACCACATCAATGTATGTATAGATCAAAGCACTGCCAGAAGATAAAACAAGATCATGGATAGGCAAGAGGTCTCCCAGAATAAATATTCAAACCAAGTCATGAACAACTTCCACTTGGGTACTAAAACTGCTTTAGTTAAGGTCACAAGGAAAAACATCTATTGTGACAAAGAAATCAGAGCCAAGAATTTTAGAAATGCTTACAATGCAAATAAATAGACATTATACACACTTTTTGTCATTGAAAAAAGAAAGAATCATTTTTCCTTGTTTAAAACTCCATTCAAAGTTCAGGTTTATTAGTTCATTCTTCCTGTAACCTAAATCTGTGGATCAGATCTCAGTTATAGATATCTATAGCTCCCCGGTATATCTTTTTATTAGCAGTTTCCAGATGGTTGTACTATTAGGAACTTACATTGGATTTTGAGTATTTCTGTGTGCATCACTTGATATGACTTTCCATAACAAAGAAGGATTTGCAGTCCCTCAGAAGAGTTGATTTGGGCATGTGAAGAGGCAATTGTGAAATAGCTTGCAGAATCGATTGAGCATAGATATTGATTTGTCCCATAGGAGAAGATTCGACTAGGCTGTGAACATTCAGAATCCCAAATCCTATTGCAGCAACTGGAAATCATTCTCCTAATTGTTAATTAAATTTAACAATTTATTTACTGTTTCCTACAGCAAATACTGAATAACTCACATTACAACCTACACAAATAAAACAGTGGAAGAATAAAAATTGGAAGAAATACTAGCACACATACATAAAAATTACACAGTTATTTTTGGACTAATGTCCCTAGAAAAACCCAACTTCGGAAAACCGGAGCCGTAGTGAGGGTTTTATTTTATTGTGCAGCAGTGAAATCTGAGTACATCTATGGTAACCCAACTAGCAATCCAAACAGCAAGAAAATATGACCAAAATACTGAAGGGAATTACCCTTCTCCCACAAGCAATCTCTAGCTCGACTTTCCCTCTCAAAACTCGGCCTCCTAGAGCTCCACATCAGCCTCTATGCTACTCTGCGTAGCTGGCTGGACGACTTATTAACTTTTGCAACTGCGGTCAAATTCCACTTTGGACAGCCCATATGATGAAGATAATAATTGCAATAGATTCCTCTTTTCGAGAGGACCAAAATCAACCTAAAGATCACCTTATTTGGACAAGCGAAAGTTGGTTTTTGAATTTATTTATTCACTCATGTATATTGGGTTAAATCGGCCCTAAGCACATGTTAAATTGGACAGGTCGACCTCAACCCCATGTGGACCTTCATGAAAGCCTATAAATAGAAGAAACCTCAATCTCATTTGGACACATGGGATCAAGCCATCTTCTACTTTTCTCTTTTGTCTTGGCTCGCACAAGTCTGATAGATGAAATTCGCGCAAGGGTCTGAAATCACAAGGGTGAAGCTCGCACTGATCTAGGGTTTTCTAATTCCTGGACGCTGGCACAAAACTAGATATTTTAGTCCCTGGACACTGGCACACAGTGGTCAAGACAGCGTCAAGAAAGCCCTATACGTTGGCACAGAGTGTTTATGGGAGCGTTTGGGAGGCTAGGGTTTCTGCAGTCTTGTTTGGTCCCCGAACGCACACACAAAATGGTCTAGGGAGCGTCTGGGCTGCCACAGACACTCACACAGAATCCTTATGATAGCGTCCAAGGTTTGAGGCAGATCTGAGTATGTTTGACCCCAGACACCCTCATCCAGTTCACTTGGGAGTGTCCATATCTATTCTAGACGCAGTCATCCGGTTCTACACAGTGCGTCCGAAAATGTTGTAAACGTTCGCACAGCCCCTCCTCCCTACGTTTGGGACTCAAAGATGAGATTTCAGTATTCCAAAGATTCCGCTCAGTGACAACAGTGTTAAGCACAGTGACAACAGTATCCAGCAATTGACTACAGTCAATAACAGCATACTACTCTCTTCAGAATCGGCGTTGTGATTATAAGCATGATTAGATCTGTTTCATGGATATAATAGTTGTTTTGTTGCAGAGATAAAGTTATGGATCGTTGTACTCTCTTTTGATGAATCATTTGATGGTGATCTAAGAAGAAGAACATTTGCAAGGGTTTTCCCCATAGTGGGTTTTGCCCCAATGTCGGACCAATCCTGGTGTCTCTATATGTGCATGTTTTTCTTCTATTCTTCCTTTATGTTTCGTTGCATTGATGATGATGATAATGTTGTTCTTTCTATATAATTGCATATGTTGATGGTGTAGATCTTAATAATGTAATGATGATATGGGGTGTACTTAGTGTATTAATGAAGAAACGCAATTATCAAAGCAAACAACAATGTAGTCATCTGAAAAATAGCATGGCTTGCTTCGGGCTGGGCTCTGATGAAGTCATTCTACCTCTAGATGTTGAGGAAATCGTCTCTCTGGGCCTGTTGACCCTGCCACCTACACCTACCTACAAGTCAGTGACAAAATCCTTCAACCCCACAAGGTGTGGTTGGTGACAGGGAACTCAGAGAAGGGGTTGTCACACTAATCCCAACTCTCTCCGTTTGAGCTATCTCCTAAGTTAGCTAAGGGGGGTGGTCCCTAATGAAAAGTTAAGTTAAAAGATGTGAGTTTCTAGGAAAGTGTTATAGTGAAAATTGATTACTTTTAAGGATTTATGGGCAAATATGAAGTGAGCAACTTGAAATAACAATGTCAATCTTTAATATGATTAAAAACCATAAAACCAGTGCCTTATAAGGACTTTGCTCAACAATTTAAAGATATATTTGCTCAAAGTAAAATGCAATGCTCTCAAAAGAGAAAACAAAGTAACCCTGAAATGTAAATAAGAATTGTTAGCACAAGATATGTAAGATACAAAATGCTTTTGAGATAATCAACTTTATAAATCAAAACATGTGAAACATATCTTGCCAAAACCCAAAAATTAGTAATTAACTTGGAAATGTAAAAGAAAGGAAGTGCTAAACCAAGACATCAATATGTAATTAGACTTGAACCATGAAAAGAAAACACTTGTTTGAAATGATTACAATACTTGATTTTGGCATAGACTTTGCATATGAAAACTCAAACCATGAAGAGACAAGTAAAGTAAATGTAATTGAAAGTGCTCTTGGTTAATTTTATTAATTAGTTCTACAACAAGATTACAATTTAACTCTTCAATTCTCAGACCTCACCCTCGCCCAATGATATGGATATCATAGTGAGGAGTCAATAGAGGAGTGGAAGATCCCTAAGATGTCTACTTCAACCAATTTATGTTGGAGGTAAAATTTTAATGATGCTAGGGGCCTTCCTACACTCAAATGCATAGATGAAATGCAAATTGTGTTAATTCCCCAAATTAAAATAATGATACATGCAAATGCTTCAAAGAGATTGACTTGCAATGCTTGAAAATGAAATAGTGTTCAACATAAGTTGCAATTATAACTTCAATTGGAAGAATAAGATTAGCTTACAAGTGTTGCATGTGTTTCATCAATTAATTAAAATGATACAAGTAATTTGTTTGAAAGTAAAATTTGTTTCAAATAGACAATGACAATAAATTGCTCCAATATTCAAGATAACAATGTAGCATAAAATTGAAGCATGTATTCAAGTGCTCATGTAACAATTTACCAAGGTAAATGGAAACGAATCAAAATTTGTTAAGAATATAAAATGCTTGCATGTAAATGATGAATTGTCCAAAGTAAAGTGTAAGCTTGTAGCTCCAAGCAACAATAAGAAAGAAAATGAAAAGCTCAAATGAAATTGTAACAAACTTTAACTTAATGAAATGTGATAGTGAGGTTGTGTTAATTCCCAATTAAAGCATGCATGTAAGTGAATGAAATATGAAAGCTTAAACCATGCAAATGTCAATCCACCCAAGAGAAGCCTCCCTCTAAATGGGGAAATAGGATACCATGGAAGAAATCTCAAGCTCCCACAAGCAAGTTAGATCTTTTATTATGATTACAATGAGAAGAGGGCCCTTCAAAGTTTTTGTCAGGCCAGGAGTAACTCCAGAAAACTGATTCGTTTATTCAATTAGCCAGCTATCTATTATATACATGAATGTGATCGTTTAGTTCATCTTCTTGATGACTGTTCACATTCAGTTCCCCCAATCACTGAGGATTAGGTGTCAACATTCCCCCCCTTAATCTGAAGGGATGTTGCTGAGGTCCAAGCATCGTTCTGAATTCTTTCAACTTTTCTCTTCCAAGCGCTTTTGCGTGAAGATGTCTTGCAATTTCTCATTTGTGGACATATGCGGAGATGGATTGTTTTGGCCTCAACATGATGTTGGATCAGATGATATTGAGTGTTTGATGTGCTTTTACGATCATGAAATTTGCGTTCTTGTCCAAACTTATTGCAGAGGTATGTTGTCAATCATTGAGTGGAGTTGATTGTACTTGTTTTACCTGCAAATCTTCAAGAATTTTTCTGAGCCCACACCAATTTCTTTCGTTGTTCAGTTGTTGCCACGGTATTCTGCTTCTGTTGTGGAATCTGCTTGGAACTGATTGTTTGCGTGATCTCCAAGAGACAGCTCCTGATCCAAGACTCATAACATATCCTGAAGTAGATACTCCTGTTTCTTTGTCTCCATCGAAGTCTGAATCAGAGTATCCAATCAAGCTGAAGTCGTCCACCTGTGTATACTTGATTCCAAGGTCTTGAGTTCCCTTCAAGTACCTTAGAACTCTTTTTGCAGCAGACCAATGTCCCTCACAAGGCTTTTGCATAAACCTGGAGAAGATTCCAACAGCAAATGAAATTCTGGTCTAGTAGTAGTTAGGTAGTTGAGACTTCCTACAATTTGTCTATACTTTGTTGCATCCTCAAATTCTTTTCCTTCAATAGATGTGAGCTTTAAGTTTTGTTCCATTGGAGTAGTAAGAGGATTGCACTCTGTCATGCCAACCCTGTTCAACAAATCTCCAATGTATTTCTTTTGAGAAAGAAATATGGACTTTGGATGTTGGGTTACTTCAATGCCAAGATTGTAATGAACATAGCCCAAATCAGTCATTTCAAAACTTTTCCCCAATTCCTTCTTTATGGATGCAATGTAGCTTTCATTGTTCCCTGTCATTAAAAGATCATCTACATATACCACAAGATATACAACTATTTTGCCAACTTTCTTGACAAATAAAGTTGCATCATCAAGATCAAAAAGATTGAAGTTGAGTTTCGGAAAATGCTCAGTTAGTTTTTCATACTAGGCTCGCAGTGCTTGTTTGAGGCCATACAAGGACTTCACAAGCTTGCATACTTTATGTTCAGGTCCTTTCACAGCAAATCCTTCAAGCTGGGACATAAAAACATTCTCTTTTAGATCTCCATTCAAGAAGGCAGTTTTTACATCCATTTGATGGACTTTCCAACTGTTTTGAGCTGATAGTGCAAAGAGTGTCCGGATGGTGGCCCATTTTGCTATGGGGGCAAAAGTTTCCTCATAATCGACCCCTTCCTTCTATGCAAAACCTTTTGCCACAAGCCTAGCTTTGTGTTGTCAAAGTGAGTATCAGCTTTGTACTTGTTCTGTAAGACCCACTTGCAGCCAATTGGTTTTGGTTCCAAATGGGTGGATCAACCAGGCTTCCAAGTGTCGGTTCTTTATGAGGGGCATCATACTCCTTTTTGCATCACTTCTTTCATTCATCATGAGAAGCAGCTTCTTTAAAGGAAGTTGGTTCAAAATCTGTAGACAAGTTCAATTCACAATCATAAGAAACATCCATATCAACAGGTGAATTAGAGTCATCTACATCACCTCCATTTTGTCGGTTTGCATTTATGGTTCCTGTTTTTCCAATTTCATCAGGATGAACACTTTCAAGTGTCTTTGTCAGCCACTTTGGGGGACCTTTCTGAGATGGTCCAGGCTGCTCTGTTGATTGAGTTTGGAGTGAATCAAGATTGAGTCTCCCAATTCTATCAATTACATCACTTAAAGCATCATCCGTTGTTGGAGTTTCAGTCGGGGGAGAGTGTTCTTCAGAAGACGATTCCACATGTTGATCTAGTATAGGAATCCCCCCTTCAAGATGTGGAATTTGATTTTCAAATTCTTGAAACGATTTTGTTTTTGCAAATCTATCCAAGCAATCAAGTTGCCGCTCAACAACATTGTCAGATTTGGATGATTCAAGAAAAATTACATCTCTAGATAAAACAAACTTTTTATTTACTTCATCATAGAGGCGATATGCTTTAGAGGTGTTTGAATACCCTAAGAAGATACACTTACGACTTCTAGCACCAATTTTGTTTCTATGTACCTTTGGTATCAAAGCATAATAGGTGGAACTAAAGACCCTGATATGTTTTACCGAAGGAACATGTCCATACCACAATTCATAAGGAGTTTTGTTTCTTATAGCATTAGATGGACATCTATTCTTTATATATGCAGCACATAGAACAGCATCAGCCCAAAACATTATCTTTACATTTTTGAAGAAATGCATGGATCGTAGCATATTCAAGATTATTCTATTCATTCTTTCAGCGACACCATTCTATTGGGGACTATAAGGCACAGTTGTTTGATGTTTGATCCCATGTTGGAAAAGATAGTTTTCAAATTCATTTGATGTATATTCTTTTCCATTATCAGTGTGAATAGACCCAATATGAGATTGTGCATCCTTTTCAATCCATTTATGAAAATTCTTGAATGTTTGGAAAGCATCAGATTTGTTCTTCAATAAATAAACCCAACACATTCTGGTGTAGTCATCAATAAAAGTCATGATATATTTATTTCCTTTTGCAGAAGAAACAGGCATTGGACCACATAAATCTGAATGAATGAGTTCAAGTTTCCTATGTGCTCTTGAATGTGAATCATGAAAAGACTGTTTGCTATGCTTTCCTAGAATGCAAGCATCACATTGCTTAAGTTTTCTAGGAATTGTAGGCAAACCAGCAACACCATTTTTCTTTAATAAGCGGAGACTGTCATAGTTCAAATGTCCAAATCTAGCATGCAATAATAAACTTGATGGAAGTGTGCCATAATCTGCCTTTTCTCCTTGAGAAAGTCTACCCCCCATGCCTCTGAAATATCTTCCTCTTCCTCTTCGTCCACCTCTTCCTCTTGTAGAATCTTGAGCAAGATGCTTTTCTTTATGAGCAAAGCACACAGTCTCTTCAGAAGATTCAGGAGCTGTCTTCTTTCCAAAAGCTTTCTCTCTTTCAGCAAACTTTTTCACAAGAGAGTCAAAGGTTATATCTTTGAGATTTCCATTTGCTTGCAAAGACTCAAGATAATTGGAGTAAGTAGGATAAAGTGCCTTGAGAAAAGCAATAAGAGGGATATCCAGCTCAACCTTAGTGGATTTGATATCATGCATTATAGACTTTTACTTCAGATGCAAGAGCAACTTCAAGTGCAGAATGTGAGTCATAGAGTTCTTTCAGCGTTTGTAAGGCTTCAAAGGCAGTTGAATATGAGGAAATATGGCGACTCACCTCTTCATTTACAGATGTTGCGATTGATGCATAGGCTTTGTTGTTCTTGTTTTCCCAAATGACGAGCTCTTTGTCTGATGTAGGTTGTACTGGGTCATTGTCTCCTTCTCCGACACACACTCTTTTCCACAACTCATTGAAGATGAGGGTGTGTTTTATCATCCGAGACCATTCAGGATAGTTCTCCTTGCCAGTGAGAACTATTCCTACCATGGATATGATTGAATGCATTCTGTAAAAAAAAAACTTTTGCTGCTAGAAAAGAATACTTCTGCCAATATATAGTAAAAATGTACTCAAAAATTCCTGTGGGAAACGATTTTGGTTGTTTAATTCATATCACAGTCAATAATCAATCATTCACTGCGAGCTCTACAAAGTTGGAGCAGCAACGGCATCACAATTTCAAAGCTCACTGAAAAGACTAAAAAAACACCATAAATCCCTTTGATTCTCTAGACCTTGAAGCCAGTAATAAAAAGTATGGCAGCGTTACTAAAGTGTTGGACGGCGTTTAAAAAATATGGGACAGCGTTAACAGGCGGGTATAAGTAAATATGGGACAACGTTAACAAAACATGGGATAGTAAATACGCTAGGAATTTCACTAAATACCATGTCAGGCATTTTAAAGACACTAAAAATTGCGCCGTCCAATCTAAAAGATACTACTAGAAACGAAGTAGAACAGCAAGTCGATTCCCAGGAAGAAAATAGAGATGTAGCCAACAGAAACGCAGAGACCGCCAGTTCCCATGTAGAGGAACATGAAAATTTAAATGAACATGGTGAAGAAGTGGTGGAACACTTCGTTCCCCATACTAGGTCTCCTGTCCTGAATCGAGATTCTTCCCCTTCTCTCCCTATTTCCGACCCTGCGTCGTCTATAATAGCCAGTCCATCCAAAGGAGGACCACTGAAGCTCCCGCCGGAATGTGGAACGAAGCAGGGGAGTCCGTTGATCAAAGCACCTATCAGCCCGAGCCGACCCGGGGAGGGCGCTATTTTGGATCCAATCTAAACAAAGGGGTTAATTTTTTTTAACAGAAAGCCTATGCAGGATGAATACGAGGAGGGCACGCCTGTCTACAAGCAGAGGGAAAACCATTCATTCCATTGAAAACCATATCATACCCAATCATATTGGATGCAAAGGTTGTTGTTCGAAAGAATGTGGCTACTGGTAAGATTAGTTTCCATTCAGTCATGACAGCGCTATTCACAAAAAATTTAACGTACAGCGCTTCTGTCTGGACAGAATGGACAAATGCATTATGAGGCAGCGCTGGAAAGAAATATGTCAGAGTTAGGTTATTTCAGGACAGAGGGGAATAAGGGAGAGGCAAGGCAGGGCTAGAAGGTAACTCAGGACTATATCATGTCAGGACAGGATAGAGGAGTTACAGGAGCATAATAGCTAAAACAAGGAGCTAGCTCTGATACCATGTCAAGCCAGGTAGTAACTCCAATAGGCAGTGAAACTGATTCGTATATTATTCCATTAGGTAGGTCTTTATTATATACAATAGGGAGTGACTGTTCAGTTCATCTCCCATTGACTGTTCACATTCCTTATTTACTTATTTACATAAATTCACCCAATCATGAAGATTATGTGTCAACAGGATTCTTAGGATATGGGAATTTGTGGCTTTTTAATCTGGACTTATTGAGAAGGTCAAGAGGCCTAATCACAAAGTGGAACAGGAGGTGTAGGGCATATGTTTTGGAAATGCTTCAATCAGGCATAAAAGAAGAACTCGACTTATTACACTTATGTAAGCCAATTTTATTATTACACTTGGGTTAGACATACTCAGTTTTCAATACGTATGGACCTTATGGAGTATCTGGCATGAACAGGAAAGTATGAGGGAAGATGTAATAGTTGATGCTGATCTAAACATAACTATGAAAAGAGGTATGGTTTGGTGAACCAACGGAAGGCCAAACATGGGGAACTCGCACTCTACTATTTATAGGGACACAGGTGGCTACATGTCTACTATATATTGGGACTTTGGGGACTCCCTCTCTACTTTCTTTTGGTATCAAGACCAGTTATGCTTAGCCCTCTTCATCAGGGAAATCTTCTGCCACAAATCTCAACTCCTGCAAGCCATTCCTCGCTCTGGGATGACTAGGAATGATCATCTCATACTTCCCTGTTGACCCATCAAATTGAAGCAACAAACAACAGGCAAAGTTCCAAAATGCACCAAACAGCAGAATGGTAAGACCCTGGATTTCTCCTCAGTCTCCCCCTCGGGGATGCCTACCAATCTTCACAAAAGCGGCTTGTCAGTACCAGTTCATGAATCAGGTCACACATTCTTAAGTGCTAGAGTGATCGGCTCCAAAGAAACTTAGCATAGTTTTAAAACTCCAACTTGGATTCGCAACAAGTCGAGGGTCGACTACAACTCAGTATCAACTCGGCCTAGTTGATTTCAATGACACATTGATACATTAAATATTTAATTTTTTATGGAAAAGCATATTTATCAAAGTATACTCTTGAATATATCTATTATATCAAAATGGCACACAGTGCACTGTCCAATACATGTAATATATAGAGATCAGAACAAAAACACATAACCAAGGAGGCTCTAAATGGCCTCTACAACAAAACATCACAAGTCACTAGTGCTAAACATGGCAAGATCATCTCGCCCAAACTCTGGATTAGAGAGGTAGAGGCATTCAGAGAAAAAAATAATTTAATAAAAAAAACAAAAAACAAAAAAATTGAGTTTGAAGTTCGAGTTGCTGCCCTTTTTCCTCGCGGACTAGCTCGGCCGGTTTAAGACTAGCTCTGCCGAATCGGTGTCTAGCTCGGCTGGTTCGGTAACAGACCAGCCATCAGACTGGTTTTTCTACCAGGCCAAACCCGATTCAGACACGAATCCCAAATCCCCTTGTCAGGGTACTTAGTTGACCCATTATATTTATGCTACTGAGGATGATTTGTTGCCAGTTGTAGAGGAATCCATGAGCAATGGAAACATCCTAGGAGCTTTAAATTCCACATTTCATCTATAGGAGGAGTTTAGGCCAATTCCATTATGTAATTCCATATATAATATCATCACCGAAAGTAATCACAAAGGATCAAGCTAATCTTATCCAAGGTTATTTCAGCGAAACAATTTGATGGTTTGGCTTGTTGAGCAGGTAACAGGTTCATAACACAGAAGGGGTGGCCCAAAAAGCCTTCCATGCTATTCAGACAAACAAGTTGTCAGCTTTCATTATCAAATTAGATCTCTCGAAAGCATATGACAAGATCTCATGTTTACTTATCAGATTAATGTTAATTTGGGGTTCACTTTTCCTTTGGTCAATTGAATAGAATCAACATCCTTTAAATTTCTTATTAATGGCTCAGCAGCAAACTTCTTCAAGCCATCTAAAGGGCCCGGACAAGTATGCCCATTATCCCACTATTTTTTTATCAGAAGAATCCGTAGACCTGTCGTTGTCACCAAGGAGACCTGGGATCAAGTCAGTGGGTCGCTACTATACCCCTGAGCCTAGCACAACTGCCCGCAAGCCTCACTAGACAGGTAAACCAATTTTTAAACCTGGGTGGGGCCCTTATATTGGTTGGCAAAATGCCTTCCTGGAACATCCACCATTTGGACTAGCCCAATGGGTTCCCTTTATCCCCACTATTATTACTTCTTGTAGCAAATGGCTCAAGTACATATTTGATATACTTGAAAGCAAAAGAAGATCTAAAAGGTACTAAAATCCGAAGTCAGCATATAGTAACACATGTTTTTTGTAGATTTACTATTGTTTGGAAATAGTAAAATTAGAGATGCAAACAAGATTCAAAAGATTCTAGGTTTATGTAAAAAAGAAATAATGATGCAACTGAACGTGCACGAGTCATCCCTCATGCTACACGGGATACTGAAGTGACAGTGAGGACTTGTCAAAACCATTCTACAGTTCACTGAGATTCCTTTCTAGAAGGGGATAAAATATCTTGGCTTCAATCAGGCTAATGACTCTGGTTTTAATGATTGGATATGGCTAGGTACCAGTGAAACAGGAATTGGCGAGTTTTCCGATTACTCGCGATTCCCAATCGGATCGGCCAGCAAACGAGCAGGTTTGAATCTTCCCGAGTCAAATCGCGTAGACCGAGTTTGACTCGTGGTCAACGCGATTTTGACTCGCGTGCACGCCGATTATTTTGACTTAGCGATTTTTTTGCGAGTCCCGCCAAAAATTTTGGGTTTATCGGGTTCTGGGTTCTGTTTGCCACTTTTAGGTTTCCCGCGTCCAATATTCCCGCGTCCACTTTCAGCTTATATATTACAGTCTCGGCACACAGTCTCCGCACAGTAGTAGCTGCATTCCCGCATGTAACCGAGTGTGCAGCCACCAGCGTTCGATGATACAGCAGACTCGACCGACAGGGTTAGCGTTACTTCGTCCACAGTTGATTGAAGATTTCCAGGTATGTATATAAGTTCATTGTCATACTCGTATTTTAGATTTCTAAAGGGTCCGAGCAACGGAAATATTGCCGGTCATGGTCTTAGTTCTTAGAAATTTTAATGAAAACTTAGTTCTTAGAATAGTTCCGGTCATCGTGTAGCTGCGTGGACTGGATTTTAGTTCCTGGTTGGGTTGCGTGGACTCATATTTTAGTTTTCCGGTCATCGTGTAGCTGCGTGGACTCGTATTTTAGTTTTCTAAAGGGTCCAAGCAACGGAAATATTTCCGGTCACCGTTGGGCAATGATACATTGTTGGGCAATGATATTTTGTAAAAGAATACAGAATTGGTATTATATTGTTTAATTCGTATAAATCATTTTTATAAATTTAATTTACGTTCCTTAGTTTGGAAATTGTTTTTCGTATGTTCCTTAGTTCGGAAATTCGTATGTTCCTTAGTTTGGAAATTGTTTTTTAAAAGGAATTAGTATCGTGTTTTTAAATTTTTTAATGGTATGTTTTTAATTCCTTTTACTAGACGAATTATTAAATCATTTTTTAATAAATTTATATTGATTTATCATTTATGTTATGGATTTTAATTATTCCATCAAATGGATTTATAATTCCAAAGCTTGTTTGTTTCATTGCATAGGATTTGAGATATTTTTAGTATTTGTTGTAAATTCTTAAAGGTAATCAATTGCTTTGTAATTAAATGGCCATGGAGATGATACATGCTTTGTTCTGTAATTGATGTTCTGGGGTCAACTTTTTCCTAGAAAACGATATTCCATAAAGGCCATCGTAAGAATTTGTCTTTGGTTTTTTTTATCAGAAGTTAATTATTATTTTTGTTTTGCATCTCTATAAGTGATTCAGGTGGGAGTTTTATTAATAAACATTTTTTTAAAGTTTAGTCTGCGTCTCCGTTGAAGTGCATTTTGATAGTGTTGAATTGTCTTTTCAGATAAAATAGAACAAATCTGCTTCCATATGAAACGCAAAATATTGAGAGGATGAGGATATTCATGTGATTCTTATGTCTTTCCTTTGTAACTCTAATGTCCATCTGTTTTAATTCTGGTGTTTATTTGAACTTTGAAGTAGTAATATAAATTTTATATTATATGTTACAGATTGTTGTATTCGGTAATGGTATTTTATAAAAGAGTTGATATTATATTTTTATTAGTGTGTTTTTTAATTAGTTTCCATTAATAGAGATTATTAAATTATTGTTTTGTAAGTTTTATTGAGGAAGAAAGCTTCCATAATGTTGGGAAAAATTATTAATTTTTTGATGCCTCGAATAACCAACTAATTTTTTATATAATGCTTTAAGTTTTTTAATAAAATGCAAGGTAGGATGACTAATTTCTTGATGGGAACAGAAAAGCATACTTATTATCCTCGAAATTATTGCTTATCTCAGAGAAATTATTTACAACATTTAAAACATTTCAAGGGTACTACAGTCTACTACTTATATCTCTGATTCTCTCCCTTGAAAACTCGGTCATAGTCCAGCAACCACTGCTCCTTGAATTGCATGCCACTGAGTGAGCTTTCCAGCATTAATTTCATGTTGTCTGCCCATAATTTGCTCCACAAAATTTGGGCCACTGAACAACAATTAATATCCTCAAAATATGTGCCACAGATCTGCAAATTAACTTAAGATATCCTTCCTGCTTGGTAAGCAATGACTTTTGAATAACTGAAATAGTTTGCTGTGGAGAGATTGATCATTGAAGTAAAGAATAAGCTTGTATCTCCATGGTCTTATAGTTCAACTTGGAGTCCCTAAGAGTTTAACTCATAAATGCTATAGGTTGCTCTACATTTTCCTTGTTCTTTTACATCAACACACCAACTATTGTTTATGAGTCTAGACTCTATATGTTCACTGACATCTGCCTTCATTTAATTTTTTAAATTTCTAGCATATTTTACATTTTTGGATCATTTTTAAATTTGATTTTTTGTTGTCTTTCACAGGAGCCACAAATTAAATAGAAGTCAGACTCCAAGTCCAAATCTTAACAGAAGCCACAAATTAAACACAAGTACAAAGCAACGACAATGCCGAGAGAGAGGGACTTTGCTTGGGCTTATTGTGACAAGATTCCCGGAGACCCCAGGCTCCTTTGTAAATTTTGCAAAGCGAAATGTAGTGGAGGCATTTATAGATTCAAGTTCCACCTTGCAAAAATACCTGGCCATGATATAGGTCTTTGTACCAAAGTTGACGACAATGTCAAATACCAAGCAGCCTTGGCCCTTGATATGTTAGAGCAGCATAATGCCAAGAAAGCAAGGCAAAATGCTGAAATAGGAACTGTTGGAGTTGATACTTTTTCTACCACTAGCCCCATGTCACCTCAATCTGTTGAATCCTCAATGCTGTTCCCAAGTTTTCCACACATGCCTCCAAGGCCAAGTCAAACTCAAAGCCATGCGAGTCCTTCAACTCCTTCCTTCAACACTGGAGGTGGAAACATAAACACCTTTTTTGCTCCCCGCACAACACCTGGTTCCCAACCTACCTTGGATGGCACTGGTTGGAAAAAAATATCTATACTCAGGCAAGGAAGGCCATTGC
>APFE031001559.1:0-11668 GCA_000404065.3 Pinus taeda | reverse complement strand
CTAGAAAAATACTATAAGTAACAAGTCACATTTTGTAAAAGCACAGATTGTCCGCCACAATGTAGCTTTTACAGTTCAGAGGCATGTAGCTGCCACATCTCTTCTCAGAGATAAGCTACCATTGCCTTAGCTAGTTTATTTCCACTTGGGTTTTAATAAAAAGTTTCTTTGTGGTTTTGTTTATTGGGCATTCTCCTATTTTTTTTCTGGCAATTTCAAGTTTTCAGATCTTGGGGGTCTCTCCCCCCAAGATCCATTTCAATATTTTAGATCTTGGGGTCTCTCCTCCCAAGATCCGGATCAGCTAAGGTTAATCACGCGACTTGGAACAATGCCATTTACCATTTCTTAAGCACGCGAGATACCGCTTACCACTTATGAATGCTACCCACGTGCTAAATACATAGCTTTAAGAAACATTGTTTAATAGAGGTTTAGTTTAATCTCAGAATAAAGCCTTAATGCTAATTGACTATAATTAACAATAAACACATAAATGGAAACAATATCTGATTAGGGTACAAAACGCCAATATGTAGATTCAAGAGAATTTCACACCAAGAATAATCACCACACTAAATCAATTTATTCAATAAAATATAAATTACAGAGTCTTGGCCCTCTCGGCTCAATTACAACAATTTGTCTGACATCTCTCTCACTCTTAAATTGTATCTCTCTCTCAATCTTTCGCTTACTCTCTCTTCTATTCCATCTCCCTTATCATTACATTTTTTCCTTTCTTTTATGGATCAAATCCTATCCTAACTACATTGACAACTCAATCTCTATTTCTATCAGTTTAACAATTAAATTCCTATTATCAAGCTCTAACACGCACCTATTCTAACAACTTATCTCCTATTCTAAAACTAATACAATGATTTATTTATTACAATAATTGAAGTAAAGATAAATTTGAGAGATCCAACTCTCTCTTTCATAAAATGATTTTGACCACTCAAGTCAATGAAATTCATCTCATGTTAGCCACAACATGTGAGCATACAATCACATTGTTGGCTAAGTCTAGATCCTCATACATCAGACTCTCGGGGAAGAAAAGAATCATTCATCACCCTGTCAAGATTGACTCCATACTTCTGTAATTCTGTTGTTGTTAACCAATTGGCATCCTCCATTGGTTGTCCCTTCCATTTGACTAGATACTGAAAATAATCTTGTCCTCTAGTTCTTTTGGATACTCTTCTCTCCAAAACAACTTCTAACTCTTTCCTGACTATCTTTGGCATTTTTTCTTCCCAATTTATAGTTTTTCCTTCATCTTCTACAAGTTCATTTTGTATCATTGTCTCTGTCTCCTTGTATGGGTACAAATCTAGGTGATATTCCAATCCCCTCTAGCAACTCAATTTCATAGGCATTGGTTGAAAACTTCCTCACAATTCTACATGGCCCTATCTTTTTCATCTTTAGTTTCTTATAATTCCCAATCAGAAATCTTTCTTTCCTCGAGTACACCATCACTAGATCCCCCACTTGGAATTCTTTTTCTTTCCTCCTCATATTAGCTCTCTGTTTGTATTTTCCACTTCTTTCCTGCAATTTGTCTTTGACATCTTCTTGTAGTCTCTGCATCTACTCTGTAAAATATTCAGCCTTTGCCCTTCTTTTCTCCTATTTGCCAAAATTTCTAAGCTCATACACACCTCTTGGATTCATTTCAAAAACAATCTGAAATGGGCTCATCCCAGTACTCTGGTTAGGATTGTCATTATAAGCAAACTCAACTTGAGCAAGTGCAAAATCCCACTGCTTAGGATTTTGGTACAATAAACTTCTTAAAATGTTTCCCAAGCTTTTGTTTACCACTTTGTTCTGTCCATCTCTTTGAGGGTGATATGCAGAATTGAAACTAAGGTTGGCACCTAGTTTCTTCCAAAGAGTTCTCCAGAAATGCCTAACAAACTTTGTATCCATATCAAACACAATACCTATAGGCAATCCATGTAACCTTACAACTTCTGAAAAAACTGATTAGCAATATGTATGGCATCACTAACCTTTTCACATGCAATGAAATGTGCCATTTTATAAAATCTATCTACCACAACATAAATGGAATCATTTCCTCCTTGGGTTCTAGGTAATCCCAAAATAAAATCCGTACTAACTACATCCCATGGTCAGTCTGGTATTGGTAATGGATGGTACAATCCCATATTTTGGCTTCTTCCCTTAGCATGCTAATGTATCCTACACTTCTCAACAAATTTCTTAACATCAATTTGCATCTTTGGCCAATAGTAAAAAGCATTTACCTGAGAAAATGTTTTTTCCTATCCGAAGTACCTAGATATCCCTCCACTATGTTTCTCCTTGATTATATTTTCCCTCATAGAACATTTGGGAATGCACAGTTTGTTACCTTTAAATAGTAAACCTCCTTGGATAAGGTAACCTGACCACTGGCTTCTATTATGAAATTCTGGATTTTGTACAACTGCATAAATATCTTTAAATTATGCATATCAACCATTTCTTCAAATCCTACTACACTAACTCTTCATTCTTGCACAATGAAATTTACCCTGCTTAAAGCATCAACAACTTTGTTCAACTTACCACTTGTATGTTTTATCACAAAAGTAAAACTCTGTAAAAACTCTACCTGCTTGGCATGATTTTGATTCAATTTTGGTTGATTGTTTATAAACTACAATGCATGATTGTCGGAGTATAATACAAACTCCTTTGGTAGCAAATAATGTCTCCATTTTTTTAAAGCTTGCACAATAGCATAAAATTCTTTATCATAAGAAGAATATTTTTTCTTAGCTTCATTTAGTTTCTCACTAACGTATGCTATTGGTATCTGTTCCTTACTTAAAAGTTCTCCAATTGTAACTCCACCAGCATTAGTTTCAACTTGAAAAACTTTTCCAATACCAGGCAAAGCTAAAAATCATTTTTCTATAATTTTCTTCTTCAGCAACTTAAAATTTCAGTTTTCTACTTCTATCCACTTGAATGGCTAATTAGTCTCTTTCATTGTTTCAATAATTGGTGCACAAATCTAACTAAAACTTCTGATAAATGTTCTATAAAAACTTGCAAGACCATGAAAGCTTCTTACCTCAAATATGTTTCTTGGAATAAGCCAGTTCCAAATTGCTTGGAATTTTTTGGATCCATTTTCAGACCTTCTTTAGAAACTACAAACCCTAAAATAGATTAATTCTTCTTTCATAAAACTACATTTCTTCAGATTTATCAATAATTTGTCTTTCTACAGAGTTCTCAGAACCAACTTAAGATGCTCCAACTGTTCTTCTTTTCTTCTATTGAAAACTAGAATATCATCAAGATAAAAAATGACAAACTTGCCCGCATAGTCCTTTAGGACTTAATTCATAAATCTCCTGAATGTGATGGGTGCATAAGTGAGTCCAAAAGGCATCACTAACCATTCATACAACCCACTATCTGATTTAAATGCAGTCTTCCATTCATCTCCTTCTATAATCCTTATTTGATGGTATCCACTCTTTAGATCTATCTTAGTAAAATACTTTGACCCACTTAAACAGTCCATCAAATCATCCATTCGTGGTAAAGGAAATCTATACCTGATAGTAATCTTGTTTATGGCTCTGGAATCAATACACATGTGCCACTCACCTCCTTTCTTTGGACTAATTATTGTTGGTAGAACACATGGACTAAGACTCTCTCTAATCAACCCCTTCTCCAACAACTCCTGCACTTGTCTCCAAACTTCTACTTTCTCCTAAGGAGTCAATCTGTATGTTGCTTTGTTTGGAAAACTTGCTCTAGGTATTAGATCAATGTGATGGATAATACTCCTGATTGGTGGAAATGCATTTGGAAATTCATCCACAATAATATCAACAAAATCATTTAACAGAGTTTTGATTTCTTTAGGTAAATCATCCAAGTTTGTAGAAGTCAAAATTACCTTAGGTCTCCCTATGACAGCAAAATGAATTTCTTCACCTTTTCTAACTTCTTGCAATAGCTCTTTTCCACTTATCAGCATAACACTATTTCCAGTTGTTCTTTTGTCTTCTTCATATTTTAATGGCAAAAATGTATGCTTCACCCCATCCTTCTCCAAGGTATAGGTGTTTCTTCTCCCATCATGAATGGCTTTTCTATCAAACTTCCAAGGCCTTCCCAGCAATACATGGCATACATCCATTGGCATTACATCACATAATACCACGTCCTTATAAGTACCAATCTGGATTTCTAATTTTCATTGTTTTGTTACAACAAGTTGATGTCCTTTTTGCAACCATGATACTTTTTAAGGAGAGGGGTCTATTGTTTTCACTAATCCTAACGTGTCCACCATTTTTGTAGAAACCAGGTTATTAGTGCTTCCACTGTCAATTATCACTTTACAACATTTTTCTTTGGACTTGCATGTAGTTCTGAATAAACTCTTTCTCTGAGCTAGTTCTCCTGTCTCCTTCTTTGCTTTGAGAATTACCCTTTTCAATAACAAATATTCTCCTACTTCGGGTGATTCTTCCTTATTTCCAATTTGAGGTTTTTCTTCCTTTGCCTGAGCCACATTCACATTCCATTGATTTGTTGCTTTATTATGAGGGCATACCCATGATCCATGTCCCCATTCTCCACATGTATAACACTGAATTTCTCTTCCTCGACCTCTTCCTCTAGGTGCAAATCTTCCTCTAATAAAGTCTGCTCTCTATGGTGGTCTACTACTTGAACCTCCTGCTTCACCCTAAGGGTGCTAAAATCTTGATATGACAGTTCCTCTACCTCTTATTGAACTTTTGCCTTTGTTCCTCTGATTTTTTTTCCTCAACATCTTCTCCTCGGATTTCAAAGCTGCTTGATAGGCATCCTCAATTGTCTTCAGACTCAGCAAGCTGATTTCATCCTGTATTTCATACCTCAAGCCATTGATGTATCTGGCTACCTTTTCTACATCCTCCTTTGCATGTCTTGCTCTAATGCTCAGCTTATAAAATTCTTCTATATATTCTTTGACAGTCAGTCCTTTTTGTCTCAAATTTTCCAATTGTCTGAAAAGATTTAACTGATAATCTTTAGGCATAACTTTAGCTTTCAATCTACTCACCATTTGATCCCATTGTTTGATCTTGGACTTCGCCTTTCTTGCTTTGGATGTTTGTATTTCATCCCACTAGATAGTTGCATGACCCTTCAATCTGGTAACTACAAATTTCATCTTCTTTTTTTCATCAACCTCCTTATAGTCGAAATACTTGTCCAAATGAATTGATCCATTCCATCAACTCTTCTACATTGTAATTCTCATCATACAAAGGTATTTCCACCTTTTGTCTTCCACTTGCTTTGGCCAACATTTTGAGTGCTTTAGTAGCCTCACTTTCACCCTCTTCTTCTTCCTCAGAATATTCCTCTGCAACATTGGCATCTCCTTCATTCGGTGCTCTCCTTTGAGATGTTTCCATTGTCTCCATCCTTATGCGCAATTTTCGAATCTCTTCCAACAAAACTACATTCACTATAGATCTCCCCTGACCTATGACAGCTCCTCTCGTAGGTGCCATGTTTACTGTAGCAAAGTTAATCCTTTGGATTTGATACCAAATGATGTGGATGGGTGCCAAAATTTATGTGGTAGTCTAGAATTAGACTAATGGTTCACTTAAAACCAATCAGTTGCGCGTTAAGAAGTTTATGTGCATGTATTTGCTCCCACGGGCCCCACTAAGTTGACCAATCACCATAGGTCCCACTTTGACTTCTTACTCCCTGAGCGCTTCAATCTCCACCATTGATCTTGCTTCTTCAGATCCAACGAATATCGTGTCGTATCATGCGCCAACTAACCCGGACAATGCCCACCGTCGATCTGTTCTATTCAATCCAATGGTTATCACACAATCTCGAGTGAATTCTTGCACAACCAATACCAAGTTGAGAACATCCGAGAAAATTGGTTTTCTCGTGCTATGTGTCGACCGATAAGGTTAATCGCGCGACTTGGAACAATACCATTAAGCCTTTCTTAAGCATGTGAGATATCGCTTACCACTTCGGAATATTGCCCACATGATAAATACATAACTTTAAGAAAGATGGTTTAATAGAGGTTTAGCTTAATCTCGTAATAAAGCCTTAATGCTAATTGACTGTAATTAACAATAAACACATAACTTGAAAAATTACCCGATTAGGGTACAAATTGTCGATACATAGATTCAAGAGAATTTCACACCAGGAATAATACACTACACCACACTAAATCAATTATTCAATAAAATAGAAATTACAGAGTCTTAGCCCTCTCAGCACGATTACAACAATTTTTCTGACCTCTGTCTCACTCTCAAATCCTATCTCTCTCTCAATCTTTTCCTTACTCTCTCTTCTATTCCATCTCCCTTAACATTACATTTTTTCCTTTCTTTTATGGATCAAATCCTATCCTAACTGCATTGACAACTCAATCTCTATTTCTATCAGTTTAACAATTAAATTCCTATTCTCAAGCTCTGAGACACACCTATTCTAACAACTTATCTCCTATTCTAAAAATAATACAATGATTTAATTATTACAATAATTTAAGTAAAGATAAATTCGAGAGATCCAACTCTCTCTATCAAAAACTGATTTTGACCACTCAGGTCAATGAAATTCATCTCATGTTAGCCACAACATGTGAACATACAATCACATTGTTGGATAATTCTGGATGTTCCTGCATCAACCACCCCATTTGTTCCTTGTCCTCCTCCTTTTCTGGTCCCGGTCTGGGTGCCCCCTTACGGTGATCAAGAAGTTGAGAAAGTTGTGCAACATGTCCCCAACTCATCTTCTCATCTGCCTCCTGCTTTAATGGAGGAAATTCCAAAATGGCTCAGGAAGCCTACAACGAATAATCACTCCTCCATTCTACAAGAGGATGTCATCCTTTATAACTCAAGTCAAGAATCTAATCTACACCTCTACCATCCTTTATCATCTACAAACGAGGACTCCTTATACCATGACTCTCTTAATCAATCTTCTTCTCCAGCCAGTTGCTCGCATTCTCTTGATTCTTAAGTTGTTGGCTCAAATTGCGATCAAGTGCAAGGCAATCACATTACATAGGTAGAGGAGTAGAAAGGTGAGGATACTATCAATCTTCCCTCTCTATTTCAAAATTGTCTACATCAAAACAATGAGCTTCCATTTTTGAACAATTCTCAATTTGTTAATCTTGGTGGATCATGTACAATCAATTATTTCAATCAATCTCAAACCTTGGGTGATATTCATCCCAATGATGATAACTCCATGTTCATGTGTCATGATGAACACCCAAGCACATAATGTGACCTTTCGGTTTCCCATGAAGATTCTAAATCAGATCTACAATATGCTTTGGTTAAAGAAATGTTTGTATCAAAACTTCCACTTCACCTCACTTCCCTTGTGTCTTACCATTCATAACACATATACATGTGGTGAATATACTCCATGCTCTTTTGTTTCTCCATCCGATGATTTATCTCCTCGCTTGACACAAGATGGTGAGGTTGTTGATGATAAAATTGAAAAATGTTTAATCGCATAGGACTCTTCCTACCACTCATCATCTCTTATGTTGCATGAAGATGACTCATTAAATAAACTTTCTCATTTGATCTCACCAATTTCGCAATCAGAGTGTTGTTGAAACCTGTGGTAGAGATGATTGTCCTCTGGAGAACAGTTTTGAAATTAGTAGCAGAAGCCACCCTCAAGCCATGCAGGATCTGGTTTAAGCTTCAAAATGGGATTATGTGATTTTCAAAATTTTTGGGACGTGCCAGGGAGTCAAGGCACTTCAACGTCTATTAATGGTTATGTCAGGATTTCGCAACTCTAGTAAGCACCCTCAAAATAAATCAAATCTGGTTTTTCATGTGCAATCCATCTATCTACATGGCTTCGTTCGATGTGAATTCCCATGTAAAAAATGCTTGGTATTTTGGGTTTGATCTCTCAAATTTTAAAAACTTCACTTATGACTAAATTCATGAATCCGTTATAGCGCATTTTTCTTCATCCAAATCACTTACGTCAAACTTGGGCTGGGAATGTTTGTCTCTCACAAAGTCATGGAATTGTGAAGTTGACCATCTCAAAAGACTATCTTTTGCCATAGCCATAGTTATAGAATTTATCCCTTAATGGTCAGCTCCGCAGCCTTATTACAAATCTTGCGCTACAAATATATCCTCTCATCATTCCAAAAATCTCCCTAGGTGATAATGAATGCACAAGCTATCACATTAATCAAGTTCCTCTCCACTTACCATGCCTCAACTAGTTTCATGCATTGGTGGTGCTAGCATCCTTTTTAAATTCTTGTGATCACTTTGATGCTTGCGCAATTCTTCACTAGTTGCAAGAAGGTGGTCTGTCATATCTAGCTCACAACGAACTTCGTTCGATTGTTTAGAACATTTGCAAGATTGTTCAAATGGATTTCTCTTTGTTCATTGCAAACTGGGATTCTGAAGTCTCAACTAGCTCATCTAATCATTTCTCTATCTTTGGTGATCATCATTCGGCTTATCATTTTCTCATCAACACATCTAATGAAGGTTGCTTTCTTCTCTCTAATATTCATTGCTCAACATATTTCTCTTTAGATTTTTTTCAAGCAGGTAAGGCACTTCAACCTTCGCTAATGGTTATGTTAGGTCCTCACTATCTTGGCATGACCACCAAGGATGATCAAACCTATTTTTCTTTACAAGATTCCCGTCGTGACCCCACCTCTCGAATCAAAAATTCATCTTTTCAAAGATCATGAGCATTTCCAGACAACCATCATGAATTTTATGATCCAATCACTCAATGGCTGGAACAATCTTACTTTGTAAGCTCTATTGGAGAAATAAAATTTCAATCCTTCTTCTCGCTTGCTAAGAAGCTTGGTGCAGATAAGGACACACTCGCAAGAGGCTTCTGAGGTTTGTTGAAAAGTGGTATCCATCAAAGAGGTCAGGAAAAACTACGGTGACTTCACTGGAATTTTCATTACACGTAACCCCAACCATCTAGATGTTAAGATAGGTGTAGGATTAGTTGCATCTTAGTTTTCCTTTCCCTACACTCATTCCCGATAGTTCGTTCTAGTTTTCTTATTCTAGTTTGACATCATGTTCGATTTAGTCATTTCATTCTCTTGTATTTTGATTTTGGTTTCCTCATTTTTTGTCTCCTTTTGTCTTGCTTTATTTCCTTCCTTGTTCAATTTTTATTTTGTTTTCACTACGTGAATAAGTGTTGTGCTTGGACCTATGTCTTGGATTCTGAATGTGTATGTGGTTGAAGTTCAAAGAGTCTTGTGACATTGTAGCCGTTGGCTAGTCTTGTGCTCGTCTTCTTTTTGTTTGGTTGTAACTTTTGGTCAATGAAGTCTTCACATAAAATATGATCCATCCATAGGGAGAGCTTTAGTCCAACCATGAACCTATGTCCAATGTGGGAATCTCATGCCTACACTTAATTTTATGCTTTGGTGTGTTCAAGCTTATCCAACAAGTATAAAAAAAGAAGGGAAAAATCTAAACGAGCAAACCTGAATTAGAGGTATTTACATGCTTCTCTGAAAGAACAACCTCTCCTTCTCTCAATAAGTCAGGATCCCTCTTCTGCCCCAAAAATAAATAAGTGCCTATGCATAATTCTCTTTCAAAAATAATAAAGGTGAAAAAAGAGAAAAGATTCCTATGTAGAGAGGTGAAGCAAGCAACTCCATTGGGGTATTGTCCAAGCCCACTGGTAGTGGAGAAATTCTTATGTTCCTACGTGAATCCATCAAGGTATTGTCCAGTCCTTCTCGTAGCGGAGCAACACCAGAGATGAAAAACTATACACCAAAAATCTTAAGCTCGCGATCCAAACTACCCTTTCTAATTTGAAACATTGTGATCTCATTGAATCTTATGTTGTGTTCAACTGAGTTGTTACAAGGTGAGCCATGTCTCTCCATGCGGTAAGTGGGGAAGTCAAAGTAATCTGCATAATGAATCAATACTCTCTAAAGGACCAAGGCCCTGCACTAAAACAAACCAAGACAAAGAAGTTGTTACTCAACCAGTGTGTCGCCAATTGTTCTAGCAGTTGCAACACCCTCCAAAATTTTTGCTTCCATTTTCAGAGCCTATAGTGGATCTTGTGATCGATCATTCCTTACTCACTTATTGGTAATCTAATGAAATCTAGCTCCCTTCTTCAATCTTAAGAGTTGTTCATGCTCTTATCTTTATACAATATGTGTCAATCTTTGGGGATGGGTATTATCGCTTGTCATGCAAAGGGAAATTTGTTTTGTCTCAAGGGAAAACATTTGTGAGAATGGGTTGTCCCCACCACATAGACATGTTTTGCACTTATTTCACGCACTCCTGCACAAGTGTCACCTTTGTCCTCTCAAAGTCTATTAGTGGAGCCACACTTGCATAAGCTACCACAAAGTTTGATGCATTAATCGAAGTATGTCTTATATGTTTTGGATGGTCTACGTTGTATCACTAAGTGTTCACGTGTGTGATCATAGTCAAGTTCTATCAGTGTTCACATCAATTCCACTGATCCAATGCTTAGCTAAATTTAGGAGTTTCCATAGTAACCTAGACTCATCCACCTTTCTTGAACTACACATTTCACACCTACAACCCTGAAGCTTTTCCCTTGCCTACTAGAATTGCACAATGCACTGAAATACCATCCTCCCTTAGCATTCAAAACTATGCAGTGGTTTCCTCGAGTGTCCTTCCCTCAACTAGAACCCACTATATCCATAAGCTATGTAGTTTTGTCCCTCAGACATCTCAACTGCCCAATTTTCCTTGGATCTTTAAATTGTGCAGATGTGTCCTTCTAGGGAATCAACCTGTAGTAGTGCCTTCCATCATAAAACTGTGTACTTTTGTACCTCATTTGATCAGTCTTAATTGCATCCTGAAACTGCGTAGATGTCTCCTCCGAGGGCCTCATCCCATAGCAGTCACTGCCCGCTAAAACTTCAAAATTGTGTCTCTTAGTGACCACGAAGAAGGATGACATGTTAGATGACTCTCAAGGAGCTGAGGATAAAGATAAGTATACCAAGGAACCCAAAGTATGATTAAATATTGGGACTGCATGAAGACTCCATCTAATGCATAACCGTATGGAAGGTAGGTATGGAAAACAAATCACATCTTTTGAAATACACCTCTTAATGTAGCTTGAAGGACTCCTTATCATTGTCATATCATTCTATCTTCAATGACATGCATGGTTGCAAGCATGGGAAGTCATTACATGTGTTTCCTCTATATCTCTTGCTCCCTTTTACTTGTTGGGTCAATTATCCTCTTTTGACATGTTTGGTTGTGTTAGGGTCCTGTCAGGCCAGGAGTAACTCCAGAAAACTAATACGTTTATTCATTTAACCAGCTATCTAATATATACATGAATGTGATTGTTCAGTTCATCTTCTCGATGACTGTTCACATTCAGTTCCCCAATCACTGAGGATTAGGTGTCAACATTCCCCCCCATAATCTGAAGGGATGTTGGTGAGTCCAAGCATCGTTCTGAATCTTTCAAGCTTTTCTCTTCCAAGCGCTTTGGTGAAGATGTCTTCAATTTGCTCATTTGTGGAACAATGGCGGAGATGGATTGTTTT
>APFE031001558.1:175901-199015 GCA_000404065.3 Pinus taeda | reverse complement strand
GCAAAAAGATCCAAATGTTTCTTTGGAGTCCAAGAGGTGGAATATTTGGGTCATATTGTATCTCATGAAGGAGTTAAGATAGACCCTAGCAAAATTAAAGCCATTAAGGAATGGAAAATCCCCACATGCATAAAGCATCTGCAAGGATTTCTCGCGTTGACAGGGTATTATTGCAAGTTTGTTAATAATTGTGGGAGAATAGCAGTGCCTCTAACAACATTATTGAAGGAAGATGCATTTTCATGGACTCCAGAAGCAACAAAGGCCTTCGAACGTCTTAAAGAGGCAATGTGCCAAGCACCGGTCTTAGCTACACCAGACTTCACAAAAACCTTTATTGTGGAATGTGATGCTTCAGGAAATGGAAATGATGTTGTTCTAATGCAAGATGAAAGACCCATTGCTTTTGAAATTCGTCCAATCAAGGGAAAGTTTTTACACAAAGCTATTTACAAGAAGGAAATGTTGGCAATACTCCATGCACTTAAGAAATGACGACCCTACTTAATGGGAAGACACTTCAAGGTAAAAACAGATCATGATAGCCTTAAATACTTTTTAGAACAAAGATTATCCTCTGAAGAGCAACAAATGTGGGTGACAAAGATGTTGGGTTATGACTTTGAAATCATCTACAAAAAAGGGAAGCAAAATGTGGTGGCAGATGCACTCTCAAGAAAGGATGAGGATGTGGAAGCATTGTTGTGTGCCATTTCTATTCTCCAACCAGATTGGATAAATGAAGCAAGGGAGGAATGGAAGAATGACGAAGAACTGTGGGAACTTATTCAAAAGCTACAACAAGATTCCAGTACGCCTGATACATTTAGCTGGAACAATGATTCGTTATGGTACAAATATTGCTTATACCTCTGTAAGAATTCCCAGCTAAAACAAAAAATTCTTATGGTGCACACTTCTCCCTTAGGAGGGCACTTAGGATTTTTAAAAACTTACCACAAGGTTAAGAAGGAATTTTTTTGGGATGCCTTAAATTAGATATTCAAAAGTTTGTGGCAGAATGTTTGGTTTGCCAACAAAATAAAGTTGAAACAATTAAGACATCGGGTCTATTACAACCTTTATCCATTCCAAGCCAACGTTGGGAGGAGGTTTCAATGGATTTTATCACAGGTTTACCCAAGTCTGAGGGAAAGAGTGTCATCATGGTGGTAGTTGACAGGGTTACCAAGTATGCACACTTTTGTGCATTATCACATCCATTTAAAGCCAGTACAGTTTCTAGTGCATTTATGGAAACAATTCAAAAGCTACATGGAAACCCAAAGATTATTGTAAGTGACAGAGATTCCATTTTCACTGAAAATTTTTGGACATAATTATTTTCTTGCCTTGGTACTCAGTTAGCTCATAGCTCATCTTATCATCCTCAATCTGATGGGAAAACTGAGATAGTAAACAAATGTTTGGAAGGATATCTTCGTTGCTTTGTATCTAATAAACAGACACAATGGTCAAATGGTTGCCTCTGGCTGAATGGTGGTATAAAACTTCCTTCCATACAACAACAAAAATGACCCCATTTATGGCACTCTATGGATATCAGTTACCATCCATCACATCATATTTAAGAGAAAATTATAAGGTTCAAGCAGTGGAACATCACATCGAACATCAACAACAAGTCCTCCAACCCTTAAAGGATAAGCTCGTGTTGGCACAGAATGAAATGAAACAACAGACAAATCAACATCGCAGCAAAAGAAGTTTTGATGTAGGTGATTGGGTATTCCTACGGCTACAACCATATAAGCAAATGTCCCTCAAGCAAGCTAAGAAGGATAATAAATTATCACCAAAGTATTATCGTTCGTACAAGGTGTTGCAAAAGATTGGTACTATGGCATACAAATTGGAGCTTCCTGCAGCTTCTCGATTGCACCCAGTTTTCCATGTTTCATGTTTAAAGAAGGTTATAGGCGACAAGTTCCCAGTTCAAACAATATTGCTAGAACTTGACGAGGAAGGAAAAATTATATTGGAACCGGAAGCAGTCACAAAAACAAGAACTCGACGGCTATGAAATCGATCAATTTTGGAGTATCTCATCAAGTGGAAGAACTTATCCACTACATATTCCACATGGGAGGATGAGAATTTTATACAAAAGCATCCAAATCTACTCAAGCGTTGAGGACAACACTTGTTTTGAAGGAGAGGGGCATGTTAGGTCCCTATAATACTAGTGATTACCCCATTACTATTGTAGTTGTATCCCTTATTAATATTGTTGTGCCCCTATTGTCCCCATATTTTATTACTATGCCCCATATAATGCCTCTATTGTTATTTTTGTGGCTTTATATTATTATTATTAGGTCAGCTGGGTTATATTGTGACTCCTTAGACTCTATATATAGAAAGGAGGTTTTGTCATTTGTATCATCCAAAAATTGTTCATTTGTGTAATGTAAAGGAGGTTTCCCCCTTGAAGAGGATGAATACTAAGGCGTTGATCTCTCTTTTTCTATCTTTTTCTAAGCTGGTTTCATAACATCAGTTGATCTTGATCCTTTAAGGTATGAAACAATGCTTTTAGGGGTTTAGAAACCCTTGGTTTATGGACATATGTGATTGGGGTTGCAGTGCCCAAATATGTCTATAACAGTGGGAGAAAAAGGGACAGAGAGAAAGGAAGAGAGAGAGGACATGACAGAGAGGTGAGAGGGAGGGAGAGGGAGGGAGTTGGAGGGGGGGGAGAGAGGTAGGTAAGAAGGACACAAAGAGAGAAAAAAGCGGGGAGAGATAGAGGGAGTGATAAGGTAGAGAGAGAGAGAGAGGGAGAGCAGGAGAGCAAGAGGGAAGAGAAATAGAAGGGGTGTAGATAGGGAGAGGAAGATTAAAAGGGAGGGAGATAAACATGGAGAAAGAGTGGGTATTATTTGGGGGTGATATAGAGAGACAAAGGAGAGGCATAGGGAGATAGAGATATAGATCAGAGGTGAAGAGAGGGAAGAAGAGAGAGATATAGAGAGGGAGGAAGGGAGGGAGGGAGTGTGTTTGGTGGGGGGTTGAGATAGAGAGATAAAGAAGGAGATATGAAGGGAGATATAGATGGAGGGGGGAGGGGGAGGGAGAAGAATATTTCTTGCACAAGATGCACTGATTTCAGTGTAGATGATTATTTATAATTGTATTTGATTGCTTGTACTAGATGCATTGATTTTAGTGTAGATGTTGATTTCTAATTATATTTTATTGTTTTCACTAGGTGCATTTATTTCAATGTAGATGTTTATTTCTAATCCTATTTGATTTCTTTCTCTAGGCGCATTGATTTCAATGTAGATGGTGATTTCTAATCCTATTTGATTGTTTGCACTAGATGCATTTATTTTAATGTAGATAGTGATTTCTAATTATATTTGATTTCTTGCACTAGATGAATTGATTTCAGTGTAGATGTTGATTTCTAATCTTATTTGATTGCTTTCATTAGACGCATTAATTTCAATGTAGATGTTGTTTTCTAATCCTGTTTGATTGCTCATATTAGATGGATTGGATGTTGTTAATCTTGAGACTTTAAATTATTAAAAATATTTTTCAATATTAGATTGAAGGGAGAGAGAGAGGGAAGAATATTTCTTGCACTATATGTATTGATTTCATTGTAGATTATGTTTTCTTAGAATTCTATTCAATTTCTTGCAATAGATGCATTTATTTCAATGTAGATATTGATTTCTAGTCCTATTTGATTGATTTCTCTAAATGCATTGATTTCGGTGTACATGTTGATTTCTATTTCTTTTTTATTGCTTGCAGTAGATGCATTTATTTCGGTGTAGATTTAGATTTCTATTCCTATTTTATTGCTTTCACTCGATTCATTGATTTTAGTGTAGATGTTGATTTCTAATCTCATTTGATTGGTTGCATTAGATGTCGTTGCATTAGATGCATTGATTTTAGTGTAGATGTTGTTTTATAATCTTATTTGATTGTTTGCATTAGATGCATTAAATGTTGTTAATCTTGACATTGTAGATTATTAATAAAAAATATTTTCAAGATATATAGTAATACCTAAAAGGACACTATTAAGAATTAATTAGTTATGAAAAGTTGTGATACCTAGAATTAAAATGAGATAAAGTACAGAATCAATCCTCCTAAAAAGTACCAAAATAATCTTTGATAAGATTCTTCTCCTTTCTAAATCACCAACTAATTACTTTAATAGATAATTTACATATATTCAAGATTACTAATTATAATGCAATATAATAATGTATTTTATTAATTATTTATAAAAAGGAAAAAGATATAATTTATAACAGTCAAAAGAAATCAAAATATTCTTGAAGTAGATTTGATAATTGTTTGGAGAAACAAATAATGTAAAGATTTTATAATTCTAGCCACTAATTATAAAATAAATACAAAATGCATTATTTCTTGACATTGGTGAATAGACTATAAATAAAAAAATCATCAAAATATTCTTGAAGGAAAAAAATTATTTCAAATAGCAGCAAAGAAAAAAAATTATTTCAAGAGAAATCTTGACACAATAAAATATTAAAACTACTCTTCAAGATATATTTAGTAATACCTAGAGGGACACTATTGATAATTAATTAGTTGTGAGAAGTAATGAAATAGATGTGCAGTATCAATCCTCCTGCAAACTGTTGACAAGATTGCCTCCCTTTTTCATCACCAACTAACTACTAGTTGACAAATTACATACACATATGAAAATATAACACAACAAGTGTAACATTCAAAAACATTTTTATCCAAATCCAAACAAAGAGGCACACAAACCACTCAAATCATCAAAACAAAGATGTACAAACCATTCAAGGCAAGAAACATAGACTAAATTAAAGAAGAGAATGATATGTTCGTGTCAAGCAAAGAAAACATAATGTGAATTTTGAAGCTAATCTCAAACATATACATAATAATGATAACCTAAAAATGTGACATTGTTTCCCTCAATTGGAACCAATTTAGATCCATCTAACTTTGGACCTATCATGCCCCAACCGGTATCAAATCCCTCTAGGTTCAAATCTTTCCTCAAATTCTACACTCCAAAAATAAGGTTTCCACCTAGAGGAATTTGATTTAGATGGATCTAAGGTAGTTATAGTTAAAACACTTAAATAAAAAATACACCATATAACATTGCATCTATCTAAACAACTACTAAATGCTTATCTCGTAATAACATCAAAGTGATCATCCATAAATGCCAAATTTACATTGAACAATTTAATTTATAAAACTAAAGGAAAACTCACAATCAAAGAATGAAAAGTAGTTTTATATAATATATATATATATATATATATATAATATATATATATATATATAATATGGATCAACTTAATGGGCTATTATTCCATTATGAATTACCAGACTCAATACTCTTTTGTTAAGATTATTTTTTAGTAGTTTTATTTTATTGTTTGACCAGTAATTTTTTTTTTAGGGTTATTTATTTTATTTATTTGGTAGATTAAAATATTTACATTACATTACACATCTCTACCATATTTTCTATTTTCTATTTTTATTTTATTTTTACCCAGTCAAAATGTGTACATTACATTATGTTAAGCATCTCTACTATACTGACTAGAGAGTGCCTGGAGAGTGCCTCTCGACCCAATGAAAGATCGAATACAAGATAATCAATATATAAAATCCCTAATTAGAGCTAGGGTCGGATCATTGAAGTCTCAAAGTAAAAGGTCATGGTTATTCTAGAAGCATCTTTCTTCTTTAAAAATTAAAATTCTCACTTTGAGAGCCAATAACAAAAAATAATTATTTTTTAGATATAATTTTTTTCTGTGTAGTCTAACTTATAAACGAAATGGCTTTTTTTTTTACCGAATTCACCAAAATCTAGAAATACAATTTCAATTTTTTGTTGTTGTCTAAAATACAATCTTAAATACATAAATGTATTCAACACCTTGAAAAACCCTTGGGGCACTCGAATTATGTAGATTAAACAATTTAAACTCATGTTTTTAAAAATCATTATCATATTTTGATTAAAATTAACCAAAAAAATGGTCATGAAAAACGTCATTTTGTCTATAAGTTATACTATGTCATTTTTTTTAAGCAAAAGGGAGAATAATAACCAATAATTATTTTTGATATAAAATTATTTTTTCCTTTAATAAAAAGAGTGAAATTTTTATTAGACAGTGAAAATATTATATTGTAAAAATTTTAACGAGTGTAATTATTTTTTTAAATTAAAAAAAAAAAAAAAAAAAAAAATTATTTAAACAAAATTAAAAAAAACATTATTATTGAAAGAATCTTTTTTTTTTTAAATGAAAAATATTACATTTTAAAATACTATATTCAAAATCTAAAGTCCAAAAAGGCCTAGGGTAAATTTGACTATTTTACTTCAATTTTATTAATTATTTATTTTATTTTATTTTATTTTTATTATTCTTCTTTTTAATGTAATTTGACTGAGACAAAATGTTAAATAGGATTATGATAGACACATTACATCATCTCTACCATAGCGCTGAGACAGTGCAATTACAAAACTATACATCTAAGAAATTTACAACCTTTTATGTTTTTTAATTGATATTTTTTTAATTGAGTAGTTACCTCATTCCTTTAATTTTAAATATTTTTATAATTAATCACCTTTAATTAAAATATTTTAAAATAATTAATCAACCATTATATATTCATCTTAACTCGAGAAGGATCAAATCTCTTAAGGTGCAAACCTCTTTTGTGAGTACAAAACTTGAGAAAAGGATTTCACCTCGAGAGCTTTGTTCCCTATTGCCACTTATAGATATGAAATGAAGATGGATCTAATTCTTCTTGTAAATGAAATTTTTATTTAAGTAATCATTCATGGTCCAAAAACAAATTATAAAGGATCTTTCATGCCTCTAAATAGGCTATATTGCATAAGAATATCATTGGAAAAACCATGGTTTATCAAAACTTGGAACGCAAAAACTACCAACAATAAATTGACTCTATGACTTCAATTTTACTTGAATTACCTTAACAATATTTATAAGCATTAGTTTGAGTTATAATTATTTTATTTTTATTTTTAATTTTATTAATTTAACTTCTCCAAATTTTATTTTTTACTTTTAATTATAATGAACATTAATAAAAAAAAATTTCTTTTATAATTTTATGTAATTTGACAATGTTCAAATGTTTACATAAGCATTAATAGAGCATATTGTCTAACATCCTCTTCCATACATGACTAATTCACTTTAAGAGAGATTTTTCACCTCAAGAAATTTATCGTAGTGTATATATATGATATTATATATAATAATATATATATATATATATAATCAAAATTATCAAAACTTAACCAAAAAATAATGAGTAATAAAACTAATTTACTTTTATTTTATTTAATTATTTTATTTTTATAAATTTTCTCTCTATTTAAACTTAATTCAAAATATAAATTATAAATAATTTATATTTTTATAATTTTATCTAATTTATTAAATCAAAATATTTACTTAATAATTAAAATTAATCATTTAAATTAAAAATAATTAAATAATTTAATATTTTAAAAAAATAATGGTTTTTATAATAACAATAATATTTAAGATATAATTAGTTACAGTAATATTAATTTCATAGATAATTTAAAATATAGATATAGACTGCCAACTCATCGATGAACATTAACTGATTAGGATAATTGCAATGATTCCTTAAATCATAATCTGCTTATTTCGAAGTAGAAAGGGATTTGTATTTCGCAATTATTTGGCCACAATGACAATGTTGTAAAAATGGTTTAGTCAATAACAATGTGGTAAAAATGGTTTTAAATTTTTTAATCGAAGAAATAATCAGTGTATTATTCACGATTAAACATGTTTTTAAGTGAAATTAGAGATAAATGTTTATAAAGGTTTGGTGAGACTTCATTTCCACGGCTATTGTCAATTGAGCTACTTAAGTGGACAAATGTTCATAAAATATTAAATTTTCTAAATTTTAAAAATAAAAAATAAAATATGGGTTTTAATTTTGATAAAAGTTTGCCCAACTTTCTAAAGAAAGATGAGACACCTGATACTAGGATCCATTAAACATGGTTCAAGAATTAAGAGTTTAAATATTGTAGTTACAAAAATTTGTTAGGTATAAAAACAAAGAGATATAAATATAGATGTTTTAAAAAGTATGCGTTTCAAAATTTATTTTATTATCTTATGTATATGTGTTTGTTGAAATATTTAAATTAGTTTATAGTCATCTTAATTTCAAATCTATTAAGTTTCCAGAGATGAAATATTTTTTTGAGGTGTATGTTGCTTTTATAGTGAAAATAGATTTGATCTTTCTCGGTGCTGGATAGATCTGATTTTAAGATAGATCCAGGCTAGTCTAATTATTAACATTTAAGTAACCCAAATTAAATAAAAATATCATACGAAAATATAGATAAGATACCAATGGAAAAACAATAATATTTTTTTTAATTATTTTATTTTATTTATTATAATTAATTATGTTTTATTTATTTAATGTCACGAAATCTCTATTATACCTTTATAAAAAATCCAACCATTAATTTATTATTTATAAAAAAAAATTATAACATTTTTTTAATTAATAACTAATTTATAATTTTTAATATTATAAATTCAAATTTTCAATTATTAGAAATATTACAAAATTGAAAAACATTTCGATACAAGTTTGCAAAATTTCAAATCCATCAAAAATATGTATATGGAAAACATACAATATGAATTTACAAACAAACAACATTGTTACATTTCACACCATGTTATAATTTTGACATCTTTACATATCTAAAAACATTTAAACATAATAAGTTTAAAAATTTAAGATAATGGAAATAACATTATATATATAATATGAAGATATTTGTGTATTTTTATATAAAAAGTGTGATCATGTCAATGTTATTTACTACTAACAAATATTTACGAGTATTATGATAAGAATTGTAAAACGTTTTACATAATTTTAATGTACAAACTATTATGTGTTTCTTTTCTAGTATTCCATTTATTTTATGGATGAATATAGAGATGATACAAAATGTTTTATAATTAGATTCTAATTACATTTTAGTTAAATCACTTTAGTGTACCAATTAAGTATTAATTAGGGTAATATCTTGTTTCTAAAGTTCATAATTATAAAAATTTAATAATAAGGGTTTTGGTTTTGGTTTGAAATTTGTGATTCCAATTTACTAATTTAATTATAGATTTAGTTTATAAGTCAAAACCTTGAGTTATCTACCAAATAGATTTTACTCATCAAAAATATTGATAGACTCCACCATGTTTGTGGTGAAGAATATATATCAAAGTCGCAGTTTTGATATCATGATGGGGAATGAGGTGGGGAATGAAATGATTACCTATATCAAAAAGTTATTATTCAAAGAGAAAAACTGTTATAATAATTAATCATAACCAACTCCAAATCAAGATACAAATAGGTATAAGAAATCAAAAGATTTACAGTTGTAATAAACACACAATTTCTTGCATTCATCATATCATAGATTGACTCATAATGTCATGTCATATAGAACCAAGTTATAACCCATTCCCTTGAGTTCCACATATATTCATTAGGGTCATAACTAACTTCTTATTTTTTCCTTATTAAGTGCATGGGTTGACTATTATATTCTAATGGCTCAACTAGTTGAATGCTTAGTCAATGATCTAGTCGTTCTCCCTATCAACTCTTTAATAACTTCCTAGTCAACCATTCAATTGTTCTCCTAATCGAATCCCTCGATTTTTGTTGACATTCGGCCAGTTATCTATAGAATATTTAGATGTGTGATGAACCTACAAAGCATATTATTCCAATGATATTTCCAAACCATATTGTCCTATCTTTGAACGGAATTATGCCCATTAGTTCTTTGTTACCATTGCAATGTAGTGAGCATTTAATCCACATAAAATTGTTAACCTTATCACATCTAACTTACACTCCCAGTGTGTTTAGAGTGCATAGGTGGTCATGGGTGTTTTGATTGTTGTTGAAAGTTGGAAACTTGGAATTGCAGACAAGGTATTTTTTTGTTTATCTTGGTAGAGCATTTGTGATTTTTTTAATGCTAAATATATCGTTTAAACATAATGTTTAAAACTTGGTATTGATTAATATTTTGCTCAATTTTCCCTCTTTAGCATATTTCGATACTTTGTATACTTCTTTAGTGAATCCTATGCAAACTCATGTTTTCCCTCCAAATTCTCCTCTTTCAACTATTGTGGTTGTTCATATTCTCCCATTTGGTGGAGCTTTATACTAACTTCCTCCTCTTTATTAGCCTCTAACTTGATTACCCTCTTCTTACAAGGAAATATAAAAAAAAAAATATACTTCAAGTACACTAATGAATTTTTTACGATAAGACTAACTAAGGTTCATTAGTGGTACTACTTTTCGCTTCAAATTCCATTTAAGATTGAAATTCCCTATAAAATTTGAATAGAAATTTGGTTCAACTTACAATAAAATCAACAAATATACCTATCTCACTAACATTCAAGCTTATATGCACCCTTATTAACACAAAAAAATGACAATTTTTTTTACACACATGAGGACATTTTATTAAATATGTGCCTAATCATAGTAAATACATGGTGAATTCAATACATCGTAATTTTTCTATGGGATCTTCCATTTAGATAATGACTAAATTCATAGGAGACAAATTTCATTATTTTCCATAAGTACTACATTTGAGTCTTTCTACATGTTTACAAGAGTAAATTCTTACATATTGCAAGCATAAAAGATAGAAAAAACAATGCATTGAGCTATTTGAGAGGATTTTAGAGTAGAGAATCCACATGGAGACAGGATCCTGAAGCCAAGCTAGAATTTGTTTCACATTCTTGTTTTTCTTTATTAGATTTCCTGCCTCTTGTAAGAGGTGGTTCTACTGCATTCGAGGAGATTGATTTATTAGCATTTCCCCCATGCATGATTTTGCATGGGCTGCTCTAATTTCCATAGCTTCCTTGTAAATATTTGGGGAATATCTCTTCATCTCCGCAAGAGTGGAGGGAGTCAATTCCAATTCTCTTTTCTCAAAAGATGACTAGGGTCCAGGAGGATTGACTCGTGGAGGGGCTTTCTCTTCATTTTCCATCAACATTTTTGTATTTATGAGATCCTCATTTGGGGATTCATCCATAGGGGTGTCTTCTTCTTGTTTTGGAACTTGAAGATCTTCATAACAGTTTTTGTTGATGGAAGGTTCTGGTATTGGATCTACTTCAACAGATTTTTTGGGGCTACAACCTTGTTCTATTGATTCCTTCTTCACTTCTGTGCTAGTTGAAAACTCACTTCTTTTGAAACAGGGGCTTGGGTTTACTCATTTATTTTTTTGCTACGGGAATATTTTGGAAAAGTGGTCATGAGAATGATTGTCAATGCATTTGAAAGGAATATTCTCATAGTCTAATTCCTAGATATGACTCCATTCTCCAAGATTTATTTTTAGGGCCTCCAATAAATATTCAGTGAGGTTAACCTCAACACAGATACGAGAACAAGAAACATTACCTCCTTTTGGTTCTGATTTATCCAGATAGTGGCCCAGCTTGTTCACAGCCTTTTAGTGCATCAAGCCCAAAACATGAAGAGGGAGGTGTCGCAAACTAACCCACATTGGCATGAAAATGTTCGCAGAATATGGATTGAAATCAACAATCCATAGAGTGATAAAGAGGCCTATAGACCCCATGAAATTCAAACTTGATCTCAAAATCAAATCTCTTTCCATTTTATAAAGAAACAAAAAGACATAGAAGCCCCTTCCAACTGCAAAAGAAGTTACTTAACCTTGAAGCTTGGGGGCCTTATTGAAAACATAGATCAACGCCTTAGAAATAAGCCTCTTCGAGGGGGAAACCTCATTTACATTACACAGATGAACAATTCTTAGATGATACAAATGACAAGACCTCTTTTCTATATATAGGAGTCTAAGGGGTCATAATATAATCATAGCCAACACAACAATAATAATGTAAGGGCACAATAATAACAATAGTGGGATTTTATGGGGCATAATAATAACAATATGGGGACTACATGGGCACACCAATATAATAAGGGGGTTGTACTAATAACAATAAGGGTTACACTAGTATTATAGGACCTAACATGCCCCTCTCCTTCAAAAGTGTTGTCCTCAATGCTTGAGTAGTTCTTGATGCTTTTGTATAAAATTCTTGTCCTCCCATGTGGAATCTTCAGCGGGTAAGTTCTTCCACTTGATGAGATACTATAAAATTGATCGATTTTGTAGCTATCAAGTTCTTGTTTCTGTGATTGCTCTAGGTTCCAATATGATTTTTCCTTCCTCGTCAAGTTCTGGCAATATTGTTTGAATTGGGATCTTCTGCAACTTTTGAATGAGTGGCCACACTTCTTCGTCCTTATTCCATTCATCCTTTTCTTCGTTTATCCAATCTGGTTGGATAATAGAAATAGAACAAAACAATGCTTCCACATCCTCATCCTTTCTTGAGAGTGCATCTACAACAACATTTTGCTTCCCTTTTTTTGTTAGATTTATTTCAAATCTACCCAAACATATTTGTGACCCATTTTTTCTATTCTTCTAAAGATAATAGTTGTTATAAAAGGTATTTATGACTATCATGATCCATTTTTACCTTCAAGTGTCTTCCCATTAGGTAAGTTCGTCATTTCTTAAGTGCATGTAGTATTGCCAACATTTCCTTCTCATAAATAGTTTTCTTGAGATGTAGCCATAAAAATACCCAGTTGCCTACATCAAAAATTATTTCACTGCAACATTGATCTGCGTGTTGTTTCATTCGATTCTGCACCAAAGTGGCGTTATCCTTTAAAAGTTGGAGAACTTGTTGTTGATGCTCAATGTGATCTTTCACTGCTTGAATCTTTTTCTTCTTGATATGTCCTTTCATCTTGAGAGTTTAAGGAGTGGTAATTTCTTCCAATGCATTAAAAGAAATGGCTGAATTCATTTCTTGATGCTCGATGTGATCTTTCACTTCTTGAACATTTTTCTTCGTGATATGTCCTTCTATCTTCATAGTTTGAGGAGTGGTAATTCTTGCCCATGCTTTACAAGATATGGTCGAATTCATTTCTTCTTTCTCTAGGGTTGGTTCCTGGTGTATATCCTCTTCTTTTGATGTTTCTTGATCCTTTTCTTCCTCCTCTTCATAATCTATGTATAATCATTTCTTCTCATCACACTTATGACCTTTTGTGTATTTTCTATCACAATTATAACAAATCCCTTTTTCTCTTTTTTCTTCCAACTTTTGTGGTGTAAACCTTGTAGGTTGTGGAAGGCTAGGAGAAAAAACACTTCGATAATTATAGTCATGAGTGGTGGGATTTCTTGTTTCCATAATTTCACTTTAAATTTTTCTTGCCAACCTCAATGCCTTCTCCAATGAATCAGGTTCCCAAAGATGAACCTCATGTTGAATGTTATCCTTTAAAGTCCCTATGAAGACATCAATCCTTTGCTTCTATGAAATATCATTTACCCTTATATTCAATTTTTGAAAGTCCTCAATGTGCTCTACCATGGAACCCTTTCGTTTGAGATTTATCAATTGGCTAAAGAAGGTGTTTCTCTTTGTATCCTCATAATGTGCTATCATTTCCTCCGTGAAAATTGACCAAGTGATAAGTGCTTTACGAGAACAAAGCCCTTCATACCATAAAAAATTGATTTGGTTCTAAATATAAAGATGTAATATGTACCTTTTGTAACAGTTGTACCTCATGTGGATCAAAATATTGCTCCATCTGTAGTATCCAATTTACTGAATCCTTGCCATCAAACTTCATCATATTGCCTTTTCTTGATTTTAGGAGCTCGAGCTTGAAATGAATGTAACTCTGTAATTTTAGATCTTTAAGTTCTGAAATTATGGCTTGTGATAGTAGTCTGAGTCCTCTTTCTAACCCCGCAAATCTGATCGCAATTAGATTCCTGAAGAAAGAGTTATTCCCAATGTCTTGTGATGACCTAATATAGACTAGTTCAGTAGAGCGAACTTGTACAACGTTCCACGCATCACTATTTCATCCTTTGGATCTGAACAAGATACACAGAAAACAAAAGTTCATCCTCTTTTTATAACTTCTTACGAAATTTCAATCTGATGCTCAAAGAGAAACTTATGACAATTTTCCCCAAGTCACCTGTTTGGGATGTAATTACGGAGCTTGCAGAAGCCCTAAATGTCTTAGATCGTATCTTAGAAAATATAGCGAAGAAAAGTTTGAAATTTGGGCTCGAGCTTCACCCAGATTTTGGCGCAAATGGGTTTTCATTTTAGAGTCTATACCTTCGTAGAAACAAATGTATAGAGAATATTCCATGATGACCTATTTGGAACAACAAAACCCTAGAATCCAAAGCTCTGATACCAAATGTTATGAAACCAGCTCACAAAATGATAGAAAACATAGATCAACGCCTTAGAAATAAGCCTCTTCAAGGGGGAAACCTCCTTTACATTACACAAATGAACAATTCTTGGATGATACAAATGACAAGACCTCCTTTCTATATATAGGAGTTTAAGGGGTCATAATATAATCAGAGCCGACATAACAATAATAATGTAAGGGCACACTAATAATAATAGTGGGCTTCTATGGGGCACAATAATAACAATATGGGGACTGCATGGGCACAACAATATAATAAAGTGGTTGTAATAATAACAATAAGGGGTTACACTAGTAGTATAGGGACCTAACAGATAAGGCCCTCTTACATGGATCTGAAAGAGAGAGTTCCACCACAAGGATCACAACTAATTTCTTTACAATTTTTTGAGGGGAGAATAAGTCCGCTAAGGTTTTTGAGCATGCACCATGGCTCTAAATGCACATATTCCTCTATATGACATTGAATAGAGACCATATGAAAATGCAACAATAAATAGATTGAAGCTATGATTTTGAGCACACACTTCTTAGCAATCCATGCCAGTAGCGGAAACGGTCGAAATGTCTATGAGTACGAGAGGAAGCAACGAAGAAAGATAGTGACTGAAATCTACGCAATATATTAGATCGAAAATTAAACTTGAAAAGAGGGCTCACGATTTCCCTGTATTTGCAAAAAGAATGACAGGTTTTTAGGGAAACCATAACCGCCAGAGGCCATTGTTCACAGAGCTCTGATTCTTTTCTTAAAAAATAAAAGACAAATTATTAAGAAAATAATTTAAATCAATACTTTTTATCTATTTATTATCACGATTAACCAACACTATTGAAATAATATATAAAACATATAATGCACACATCTAAACAACTAAATATTGATCTTATAATAAAACCAAAGAAAGCATCCATAAACACCAAAGTTAAATGGAGGAAAAATGGTTTTATATCATATTATTCCAATGAAATTTTCGAACCATATTGTCCTATCTTTTAAAAGAATTATGATCATTAGTTATTTGTTACCATCGCAATGTAGTGACCATTTAATCTACATCCATTTGTTAACCTCCTCAGTGCATCTATCTAACACTCCCAATGTGTTTAGAGTGAATAGGTAGTCAAGGGTATTTTGAATGTTGTTGAAAGTTAGCAACTTAGAATTGTAGATAGGGTAAATTTTTGTTTATCTTGGTAGATCATTTGTGATTTGTTTAATGTTAAATAGATTGTTTAAACATAGTGTTTAAAACTTGGTATTGATTAATGTTTCTCTCAATTTTTCCTCTTTAGCATATTTCAAATCCTTGTATACTTCTCTTTCAACTCTTGTGGTTGTCCATATTCTCCCATTTTGTGGAGCTTTCTACCGACTTCCTCTTCTTTAGTGGCTTCTGAATTGATTACCTTCTTCTTACAAGGAAATATATAAAAAATATACTTCAAGTACACTAATAAACTTTTTATCATAAGACTAACTAAGGTTCATTAGTGGTATTACTTTTCAATTCAAATTCCATTTAAGATTGAAATGACCTTTAAAATTTGAATGGAAAGATTGTTCAACTTACAACAAAATCAACAAATTCACTTATCTCAATAACATTAAAGCTTATATGCACCCTTCTTAACACAAAAAATACAAAAGAAATGACACAAATGAGAAGATATTTTCTTAAAGCTGCATCTAGTCACAACAAATACATGAGGGATTCATTACATTCCCATTTTTCTATGGGATATTCCATTTAGATAATGATTAAATTCGTAGGAGATAGATCTCAATATTTTCTATGGGTACTACATTTGAGTCCTTCTACATGTTTACAAGAGTAAATTATTACATATTGCCAGCACAAGAGATAGAAAAAACAATGCATTAAGCTATTTGGTAGGCTTTTGGAGTAGATAATCCACATGGAGTCAGGATCTTGAAGCCAATTCATAATATATTTCACATTCTCATTTTTCTTTATTTGATTTCATACCTCTTGTAAGAGGTGGTTATATTGCATTAGAGGAGAATGATTTATTAGTGTTATCTCTCGTGCATTATTTTGCATGAGCTACTTTGAATTCCATAACCTCCTTATAAATCTTTGGGGAAGATTGTTTCATCTCCGAAAGAGTGGATGGAGTCAATTCCAATGCACTTTTCTCAAAATATGACTTTGCATATGGAGGATTGACCTATGAAGGGGATTTCTCTTCATTTTCCACTAACATTTTTGTATTTCCCTAATCCTCATTTGGGGATTCATCCATAGGGGTATCTTTTTCATGTTCTGGATCTTGAAGAACCTCAAAAGAGATTTTTTTTAGGGAAGGTTCTGGTATTGGATTTGCTTCTATATATTTTTTGAGGCTACAACTTTTTATTCATTCCTTCTTCGCTTTTGTGCTAGTTGAAAACTCGTGTCTTTTGAAATAGGGGCTTGGGTTTGCTCATCTTTTCTTCCCTAGGGGCATTTTTTAGCAAAGTGCCCGTGAGCATGATAGTCAATGTATTTAAAAGTAATATGCTCATAATCCAATTCATAAATATGGATCCATTCTCCAAGATTTATTTTTAGGGCCTCTGGTAAACCTTCAATGAGGTTTACTTCAACACAAATATGGGAACCAAAAAAGTGACCTCCTTTTGGTTATGCTTTATCCAAATAGTGGCCCAGCTTATTCCCAATGTATTTTAGTGCATCAATCCCTCGAAGATGAAGAGGGAGGTTTGGCATCCTAACCCACATTAGCACGATAGTGATCTTAGAATATGGATTGAAATCAAGAGTCCATGGAGTGATAAAGAGGCCTTTAGACCCAATGAAATATAGACCTAATCTAAAAATAAAATCTCTTTCCATTCTATTGAGAAACAAAAAGACATAAAATCCCCTTCCAACTATGAAAAATGTTACCTGACCTTCAAGCTTTGGGGCCCATTGTTCCATGATCCATGTTTCAACAACTTTTGGATTCGACTACAAGCCCATAAACTTGTCAACCAATGCTTTTTTTAAGAGAGTTAAGGCTCCCTTACATAGATCAGAAGGAGAGAGTTCCACCATAAGGATCACTACCAATTTATTTACAAATTTTTAGAGGGGAGAAGAAGTCCCTCGAGGTTTTTGAGCCTGCACCAGGGCTTTGAATGCACCTCTTCCTCGATGGCACATTGAATAGAGATGTTATGCAAACTGACCAGCAAAGATCTTGAAGCTATGAGTTTGAGCATGCACTACTTAGTGATCCATGCCAACAAGGGAAACAATTGAAACATATGTGAGTTCGAGGGGAAGTAGTGGAGCAACGCAATGACTGAAATTCACATGGTGTACCAAATCAAGAGTGAACCCTAAAAAGCAGGCTCATGATTTCCTTAGATATTCAAAAAAAACCACAGACAACTAAGGGAACCCTAAATGTTAAAAGCCAAAATATATATATATATATAAACAGTATTGCAATAAAAAATACAACATATAATGCACACATCCAAATAACTAAATATTGATCTCATAATAACATCAAAGGAAATTTGTTTTATATCAATCCTTACTCTATAGAGGGGACCCAAAAAAAAAAATTACAAAATAAATAATAAGTTTATACATCTAATAATTTTTTTATTTTTTCCACACATTAAGTCATACTTTTATGATTTTAATAGTTGACCTTATCAATTTTGATTCATATTTTAAAGATAATTAATCTTAAAATTGACCATTTAATTAATAATTACAAAATTTCATTTTAAATTTTATTAGAAAATTTTGTTTTCACATCTTACCATGACATTGGTATACAATATAATTTGATATTAAATATTGATAAATAATCAAAAGATAATAACTATTACCCAACATCATTTAACATCAATCAGAATCAACAAATTGAAAAAGAATCCATGTTTCTTTGATTAACAATATCTTTTGTACTTTTATTCGATTACAATGTGGTTCTTTCTAATTCGCAATGGGTTTGTTCTATCATTTTGGTTAAACAATAAGTACAATGTGGTTACTTTTTTCTCAATATCTCACTTAAAGAAATAAGCATGTATTAACACAATCGACACTTTTCCTAAACTAAGTTTTGATTTAAATGTTATGTTGCATGGGTTTTAAAAAGAGGGGATGAAGTATGAGTTTTGGTTATAATATTTTTTTTATATCCTTTTCTTAGGATGAAGTATGAGTTTTGGTTATAATATTTTTTTTATATCCTTTTCTTAGGTTTCAATGAATGTTGAAACCTTATATCATATATCCATTAAACATAGAATAAATTTATGGTAATAAAAATAAGAATAGATGGGAATAAATATAGATTTCTAGAAAGTATAAAGTTCAAAAATTTTACATTACACTGTAATAAGATAATTTTACTTTTACATTATTATACGAAACATTAAATATCACAAATTAAATTATTTTAATTACTTTATAATAATTAATTTTTTAAAAAATAATTCATATTATAATGATTTTTATTATTTAGTATTAAAATAAATAATTTTCAAATATCAACTATATTTAATATATATTTATAATTATTTTAATATTATAAAAAAAATTCAATTATTTTTAATTATTGAGAATTAAAATATTATAATTTTTTTTATGATGATGTTGGTTAATGTCCACTGAGACCAAACATTTGGTTATCGGACCCAAAGAAACAAATTATTTATTTTGATTTAAGATTATTCCTATTCTCAAAAATTGGAGAGAAGCCTCTCGAGCTCATATAATTTTGACATTGTAAAAGGCTAGGAAGGTCAATATTGTAACAATATTGTGAAACTAAGATCTGATGTTGTTTGTATGTGTGGCACTTTAGAGGAGTGGTTTTCATCCTGATGTTCTATTCTCACATATATGCAGATCCTTCCATCCATGGTGTTTAGGAACTGCCAACGACCTGTTTCCTATGGAGCTCATGAGAATTCGTTCTAATCTTTGCTATATTAATTTTCTTCTTTGAGCTAGTTAAAATAGAGAGATACTTTTGATATTCTAGGGTAGGGTTAATGACATTCTTATAATAACTTAATTTTCTTTTAGCCGCTAAATCTTTCTCACACCACATTTTTTCTTTGAACTTAGAAGTAGCAATATCTTTAATGTTATTAATGTTTTGCAATGCATCATTCTCATTGATCTCCAAATAGTTTAACCAAGCCCGTGTGTCTTTATGCCACCCTCGATTGAGCCTTAGGTGGATTTGGCTAGAATTTAAAGCTAGCTTAGGAACTCTATGATCATCTATGTTATTAAGTTTGTGCTTGTACAGCAGAAACCTAATCATAGCTAGGCTCTCAATAGGGGAAAGACATGCTTCTATAAGGAGAATAGGATAGGATGTATTACTTTTAATTTTCAGGTTATAAGTTATAAAACGCTTCTGGATTTGCTCAATCTTTCTCCATGATTCTCTAGAGATGCTACAACCCCAAACCTCACAACCATATAAGGTAACAGGAGTGACTAAAATTTAAAAGAGGAACTTCTTTTTATCCCACATTACGAGGTTTGTTGTTTTACAATTATTTTCAAGACCAAAATAAGCTTTCCACCCCGCATTAATCCTTTTCTCAATGCTATGGTTTCAATTGAGCTTGTGATGAATACCAATTCCTAGGTACTTGTAAGAATACACTTCCTCCAAGTTATTATTGTCATACATAAAATTAGTGTAAGTGTCCTTCTTTGGATTTGATAATCATAACTTTTGTTTTGTCAGTGTTAACAGTCATACCCATGGTAGAGTAGAAATCCTTAAGAACCCTGAGTTGCTTATCAAGATCAGATGGACACCTTACGAAAAGAACAATATCATCAACATAGAGAAGAGGGATGACTACTATCCCAACTAAGATCGTGCCATCACATCCTGCTTCCTCTAAATAGCCTTCGAGCTTATCGATGTAAATTCCAAATAGGGTAGGGGAGAAGGGGCAACCTTGTTTAACTCTGATGTACACTTAATATATTTCGACCACCCCTCATTGCTCTTTAGCTTGGCAATTACATTCTCGTATAACCTTATAGTGGTAGCTCTTAACTCGAGAGGAACCTTTAGCTATTCTAATCTAGTCCAAAGGTTTTATCTAGGAACCGTATCGAAAGCCTTTCTAAAGTCCACAAAGCAACAAAATAAATTGGATTTATCATTACGACATTCCTCCGCAATGATCCTAAGTGTAACGAGTGGTCTGTTATTGAGTGATGCCTTCTGAAACCTACTTAGCCTTTAGCCCGCTTACCTTCACTTTCAAGCCATATGCTAACTTCTTTTCCAAAATACTACCATATAACTTGGCTAAGAGAGGGCTGATCATAATTGTCCAATAATTAGAGGGGTTATTTGTATCCCCACTTTTAAAAATAGGGATAATGAGGCTCTCAGTCCAAGGTTTAGGGAACCCTTGCTTGACTACTTGATTGAAAATCTTGTGGATGTGGGGGAAGAGGACAGGACCTCCAATTTTTAAGATTTCCACCTAGTAACCTTCAATGTCCTCAGTTGTCCCAGTAGCCAGGCGATTAACCCCAAACTTAATGTCTTCTAAAGAGAAAACTTCTTTCCTTGTGAGCAGGGTTTCTAAATTATCCATGACATTTGGAGATTCATAAAGGTTTTTAAGATAGGAATTTCAATCGTGAAGAGAAATTTTATTATTATCTTTAGTCTTCCTAGTCAGAATCTGCCTCCAAAATTTCTTAGGAGCTACCTTAGAGAGGTGTAAGAGATTCTCCTTCCTTTGATGAATGTACTGCCTCTTTTTCCTTTTAGTTAGGGCTTTGTATATTTTTATCTTGTCCATTTTAAGAGATTCATCAACAGCTTCCTTAATTGCTCTCCTCGCACTTTTACAATCTTTGTCATACCATGGGTTGGTTTTTTTATTTATTTTATTATTTGAAACTTCAATTGAGAACTTGTTAATAGAATATGAGAGGGTTGTAGTAAAATTATGATAGAGGTCTTCTATGTTGTCTATACCAGATAAAGGAAGCAATTTAGTTTTTAATTCATTTAGAAAGAGATCGTTTTTATTTCTATCAAATATTAAGTTCTTTTGGTTGTAAGTATTATTTTTCTATGGGAACTCTATGCATGACAAAATTGAGAGATATAAGTAAAAGCCTATGATCAGATTCAGGTTCGTGGTTGTTTCAGATGTCAAAATTTATTATTTCATTATATAATGGGAGATCGGAAATAACGTAGTCTACCACGCTGCTACCAAGTCCATGGATGCAGGTCATCTTGCTGGAAATGGGCCACTTCTTTAGAGCCTTGCAAATTATGAGATCCTGAGCACTATAGAGCTTGACTAGCTCCGACCCAAACAAATTTTCCCCGGGGTCTTCAGAGCTCCTTTTGTACCTACTAGCCAGAGTAGGGTCTTTATCTAATCAAAGAGGATTATGGTTGGAATGATTGCTTAGAATAATAGCTTGGTTGTCTGAAGTTCGAGCATTAAAGTCACCTATTAAAAGGATATTACTATCATTCCTTAGGCTAGAAATATCATTCTCTAAACCATTGTAAGGGTTAGTTTTATCTAGATTCTTCTTCTTATAGAAGTTAGAATTGATGGGGGAAAATAATATATTGCTATGTAGGACTTTTTATTATTAATGTCATTGATCTCTATCCAACTATATTGGTTATGAGGGTCATTTTTATAAATCCTAGCATGGGGGGAGATGTTCTTCTTAATGTAACAAGCTATTCCCCCAATGCCTTTATGGGAGGATCACTTGTTCTAGGTAGACCATAACATAAAGCTATCTATGCTAGGGACTTTAGATTCTTCGTGCTCCCAAGTTTCAACAAGCAAAATAATATGAACATCATTTGAAATCCAACTTAGCTTGGGGCCTTTGTTCCATGGGAAGCCCCGACTGTTCCAAGAAAGGATCTGGAGCATGTTTAATTGCTATTGATTACTATCTTTTTGGTTTGTATCTCAAATAAAGGCTTTTCTATTTCTGATTACTGTCAATTTTCCTTCATTTCTAGCTTCTTTTACCTTTTGAACCTCCTTTCTTAATTTTGCTTGATCTTCTGGAATGAGATCTTCATTTATGAATATTCCCGTTCCTTTTAGACTTGAGGGTTTACTAAGTATGTCGTACTTATGATCAGTGGAGCTCATCTTTATACAGATTAGTCTTCCTTTATTCTCATTTAATTTCCCCAACCTTGTTGCTTCTCTGAGACACACTGTTTCAATTTGTAATCTATTATGTAATTATGTCTGGGCTAATGCTAAAGTATCCTCATCTACTTCCTCTTTTAAATCGAAGATTATAAGGTTCAAGGCCCTTTTGTTATGTTCGTGGTCTAATTCTATTAATTTTTTTCATTTCGTCTTTAATTGGTTTGATATCTAACTTATCTACCACATTATAAGCTTGGTAGGACTCTTTGATTTTCAAGTTTTAGATGTCCATTATTAACCCCCGCAACATGGGGAAGGTAGCACAAGATTTGAACCCAAAATTTCCGGTTCGGTAAGATTTCATTCCACGGAAATCACCACTTGAACTACCCCATATGAACAAAAATATTATAAATTTATGATTCTAAAATAA
>APFE031001558.1:92562-175881 GCA_000404065.3 Pinus taeda | reverse complement strand
AATTGAGAACTTGTTAATAGAATATGAGAGGGTTGTAGTAAAATTATGATAGAGGTCTTCTATGTTGTCTATACCAGATAAAGGAAGCAATTTAGTTTTTAATTCATTTAGAAAGAGATCGTTTTTATTTCTATCAAATATTAAGTTCTTTTGGTTGTAAGTATTATTTTTCTATGGGAACTCTATGCATGACAAAATTGAGAGATATAAGTAAAAGCCTATGATCAGATTCAGGTTCGTGGTTGTTTCAGATGTCAAAATTTATTATTTCATTATATAATGGGAGATCGGAAATAACGTAGTCTACCACGCTGCTACCAAGTCCATGGATGCAGGTCATCTTGCTGGAAATGGGCCACTTCTTTAGAGCCTTGCAAATTATGAGATCCTGAGCACTATAGAGCTTGACTAGCTCCGACCCAAACAAATTTTCCCCGGGGTCTTCAGAGCTCCTTTTGTACCTACTAGCCAGAGTAGGGTCTTTATCTAATCAAAGAGGATTATGGTTGGAATGATTGCTTAGAATAATAGCTTGGTTGTCTGAAGTTCGAGCATTAAAGTCACCTATTAAAAGGATATTACTATCATTCCTTAGGCTAGAAATATCATTCTCTAAACCATTGTAAGGGTTAGTTTTATCTAGATTCTTCTTCTTATAGAAGTTAGAATTGATGGGGGAAAATAATATATTGCTATGTAGGACTTTTTATTATTAATGTCATTGATCTCTATCCAACTATATTGGTTATGAGGGTCATTTTTATAAATCCTAGCATGGGGGGAGATGTTCTTCTTAATGTAACAAGCTATTCCCCCAATGCCTTTATGGGAGGATCACTTGTTCTAGGTAGACCATAACATAAAGCTATCTATGCTAGGGACTTTAGATTCTTCGTGCTCCCAAGTTTCAACAAGCAAAATAATATGAACATCATTTGAAATCCAACTTAGCTTGGGGCCTTTGTTCCATGGGAAGCCCCGACTGTTCCAAGAAAGGATCTGGAGCATGTTTAATTGCTATTGATTACTATCTTTTTGGTTTGTATCTCAAATAAAGGCTTTTCTATTTCTGATTACTGTCAATTTTCCTTCATTTCTAGCTTCTTTTACCTTTTGAACCTCCTTTCTTAATTTTGCTTGATCTTCTGGAATGAGATCTTCATTTATGAATATTCCCGTTCCTTTTAGACTTGAGGGTTTACTAAGTATGTCGTACTTATGATCAGTGGAGCTCATCTTTATACAGATTAGTCTTCCTTTATTCTCATTTAATTTCCCCAACCTTGTTGCTTCTCTGAGACACACTGTTTCAATTTGTAATCTATTATGTAATTATGTCTGGGCTAATGCTAAAGTATCCTCATCTACTTCCTCTTTTAAATCGAAGATTATAAGGTTCAAGGCCCTTGTATGGTTCGTGTCCAAATTTCGGTTCGGTAAGATTTTCATTCCACGGAAATCACCACTTGACTACCCCATATGAACAAAATATTATAAATTTATGATTCTAAATAAATTTTAAAAATATAATTAATTCTTTTAAATTTATTAAAAAATATATAAGTGAAAAATATAAATTATGAATCCATATATACTATAAAATTTACAATAATGTTATGCATTTTGATAAGGTTTACATTTTTTAAAAAACTTTAAAACATATAAACCTGATGAAACCCCAAAAATTTAGCTCTTAGAACAAAATAGATGAGAATGTTATTGCATTTGGATAAGGTTTACATTTTAAAAACTTTAAAACATATTAAACCTGATAAACACAAAAATTTTAGCTTCTTTAGACAAAATAGATGAGAAATGTTGTTATTATTATGTATTATTATTAATAATTTTCATATTTCGACTGTAAAGTACAAATTGTATTAATTTTATTTATTATTTATATATATGAATAAAATTATACATTCTACATTAAAATATAATTATAAAATATATAAGTGAAAAATAATAATTATAATCCATATATATATAAAAAGTTTACAAGAATCTTATTGCATTTGATAGGGTTTACATTTTTTATAACTTTAAAACATATAAACCTGATAAACCCAAAAAAGTCTTAGACACAATAGATGAGAATATCTATATATATGAAAAACTGTTCATTTCTACTTAAAATGTATGATTGTATTACTTTTAATTTTTATATTATATGTGAAAGATTTATCATTTTCTACGGTTCAAAATATATTATATATTATTTTTTATTAATAAATATTTATCATCTTCATGATAAAAACTTAATAATTTTTTTTAAGAAATATATTTTAAAAGTGAATATATATATATATTTGGATGTAAATGATAAAGATAGCATAATATAGCATAAAATGGGTGTTATATTTAGGTTGTAGCTCCACCACCTTATTGTACAAGCAAGGAATAAGCATGAGTTCCTCATAAAGTCAGTGAGTTTATGTTACGCATGCATACTTTCAGTGAGTTTATGTTACGCATGCATACTTTTAGTATTTCAATGGTAAAAAATAAAAATTTGTTATATCAATTCTCAACAAAATTTATGTTATTTTTTTCAACTCAATGTCCCTTTCTAGAAACTATCCAATACCATGGGTGCTACTATTCTACGAAGACCATATTATGCACATGTTAAAAATCACATGACATCCTGCCCATGTTTTTTTGAAAGTGACATGCAATAGTTAATAAAAATATATAAATAATCATCTAGATACCTAACCCGTTATACATTATGCAAGTTCGCTGGCTTTGAGAGGATGAATACATCCAATTTAATTAATCATGGTATATATAAGAATCATTTATGTTTAGCTAATTTTTTTTATTAATTTAGTTTATATATTAGGAGGAGAGGATTTAATATTTATTAATTAAAATTGGTTTATAAAAATTTTAAAATATATATTAATTTTTTAATTTTTAATTTAAAAAATATAATGAGAAATATTTCAAATTTATTAGAGTTGTGCTGATGTAAATGGTTTGGGAAGATTATTTAAGACAATTATATAAATTAAATAGTTAGTAAACATTAATAACTATTAAATATTTATTTCGCTTAATAAGTAAAAAACACATAAAAGTTAATTAACTGATAATTTTATTAAATTAGTATTACTATTATAATAATTATAAAATAATCAATATATGAGTTAAACATATATACATTTTTAAAAATATGTAACAATATTTTTAACTATAGAGACTTATTCCCAACATATCATAGAGATTCTTAACTTATAAATAGGGTTTGTTATAATACCATAGGCCAATACCATGGTTTACTAACATCACATGCCTAAAAAATCATAACTCATATTCATATGACATTTTTTATTAATTAATCAAACTAATTAAAAAGCATGACTACTTTCAAGATAAATCTCAATCTTTGATATGTGATTACTACTAAGAATATTCTAAAATATTTCATAGAGTTTAAATCGTTACAATTCACCTAATAATTATTGATAATTAAATTAAAATGTTGGAAATCGTATTCCAAAATAGGTAAATATTATGAGAAATATAATTTAGTAAAATGTAAATCAAATTATGCTAGAGTGGAAAAAAAATGTCCTCTAAATTTTTAATGTTTTAGTTTTTTTCAAAATAAAATTTAGAAAATATTAACGTCATAGAAATTTCAAAAATATTGAATGTATTTATACATTAGAAAATACAATCTAAAAATCTATTCATATATTCAAAAATACAATTTAAAGGATAGAAAATTACAATTTCAAAATTATATCATTATATTTCAAAAAAATAAAAAAATTAAACATTAAATATTTAATGCTTGATTTTAGACTTTTGTGATCCATAGTGATTTTGACAAAGTCTTTCGGATTAATCACATCATGAGTTGTTGGTGGACGATTAGAACCATCTAATGTGTCCCAACAACTCATGATGTGATTAATCTGAAAGACTTTAAAGATGAATCATTATCAACAAACAACTTATGATGTGAACTCATTATGTGATTAATTCTGAAAGACTTTGAAGATGAACCACTATTGACCAACAACTTATGATGCGATTAATGTGAGATTTTTTATAAAAAATAAATATTTCAATTTCACTTCATTAATTAATTATAATTAAGACATACTATATTTAATTTAAAATATATTTAATTAATAAATATAAAATTAAAAAACACATATATTCACCCACATATCGCACAATAATATTTTTAAAAACATAATTTTGATAGTTACCATCATCGATGAACTCTAATCCATGTGAGGTTCGTTAATTGATAGGTACAATTCATGGATAGATATAATAATTAAGTAGGAACTTACCATTATTGAATGGGAATGGGTGCATTGTAAATGCATTTAATTTGTCACTGTTATGTTCTGTGGGAATTTAGATTCATGTGTTTGAGACTATTATTCGAATAAAAGGTGAATAAGGACACATACCAAATGCCATTAAAAAATAATGTTAAAATTATAATGGTAGTGGAGTAATAAAAAAGAATTGAAGGATGGAGAGCACTCGTATTGTCCTTGAGTATAACATTAATTAAATCCAATTGATTCTCATGCCCGTGAATTGGTTAGCACGTCGATGCTATATTAGCGTGCACATTGATTTGATTTAATGCTGCTATTAAGAGCATCATATTCTGGAAGAAGCAAGGAGGAATATGGCACATGGGTATGTGAAGAACTTTCTATGTCGTTGAGACTAGGTGGGCCATCATCTAGATGGAGTTTTTAACTTCTTGAGGATTAATTAAACCTAACTTGATGCGGACACATGAGCTAAATGTCCTTCATGATAGCCATGAAGAATTATTATACACCACATGCATGTTTTCATAGGCGTGACCAGGGGTTTTGTTGTACAACCTTAGTTTGGGTGGGGTGGGAGACATACAAGGTTTTTTTTGGACATGTATGGGACCCACATGGCATGTCTCTGTGGCCCTCGATAACTAATCTTTCATTTCTTTAATGGTTTGTATGAATTAGGAGAGGGTGCATATTATTAGAATATCTTAATGAAGAAATATGAATAACAGCACATAAAGATAACATTTAATGATCAATGTAATGATGGAATGGGAAGTGGATTATGCGCATTGGATGGAGTTGGAGTTGGTTTGGGATTGGGATTGGGATTGGGCTTGGGATTGGGATTGGGGTTGGGATTGGGCTTGGGGTTAGGGTTAGGGTTAGGATGGTTGGAGAACTTATTTATGTATATTTGAGTTTTATTTAATTGAAATGATAATGACGTATAGTTTTAAAAGGGTTAAAAGTTTTAAAATAATGTAAAAAGTATAAAATGAAGAAAGGACAAAATCATGTTTAGAAAGATGTAAAAGGGATGTCCATGTCAAAAGGAAGAAAGTATAAAGTGAAGAAAAAGATGTAAAAGGGATGTCCATGTCAAAAGAAAGAAAGTATAAAGTGAAGAAAGGTAAGGCAATTTCCTGAAATTCCTTTCTTAACCTATAAATTTGGTTGTTGAATCCAATAATGAATGTAAAATTTGTGTTAGGATTATAATACATTAAGAGAGGTGGTGGTATCTAAAGAAACCGTTACTTGGATCCTAATGACTACTAGGACAAATTAACATGGAATTCTTTGGCCTTTAAATAGGCTACATTAGAAATGAATATCATGGACAAAACCATAGGTTCTCATAAACCTAGAGCCCAAAACCACCTATAACTTGACCTAGTTAAGTTTACGTGAACCACCCTAACAATGCCCCCCCTCCCCCTTAAACATGACTTTGGAGGATTAACCTAGTCCCAATCATTCATTAACCATATCACTTGAGATCTCACATTCCCCCCTCAAGCTCTGATGCTAGATGTTAGGATCACCAAACACCAAGAGAAGTTATGGTGTTTAAAGATACTATTTCTTGGATCCTAATGGGCACCAAGACAAATGATGGGACCCTATTGAAAAACTTGAGTTGACCTCTACTAAGATTGTATTGGATGGAGTCAGTGTGTCATGGAGTAAGACATAGAGAATCGTGACCTTTCTCCTTTGCCATTTGAAAATGTCTATCCGTCCATATCTGTAGCTTGAGCCACTAGGCGAGTGAGTTGGCAGGGAGTTGTGTATATTTCCCTTCGCTTTGTTTGGCCACCAAACTAGGGTAAGTGCCTAAATAGATTGGTTGTTCTCTTATCCTTTCCAAGAAACGAGGCGAAGGTTCTCATTTATTCTTTCAACGGTTTTAATATCTAACTACACATTGACATTGGGTGGGTGGGCACAAGTTCCCACTTCCCTGTCATTCGCTTTGTAAGATCCATAATATAATAAGAAAAGGTTCACACATCCAAAATGATTCTAAGGGCCAATACACCACCCAAAGGAACCACAAACCCCCTAAGCATGCACTTGAAAGTGTGGTATCATAGGACAAAAGATGGATGTGAGAATGAATAGTAGGCCCATCGTCCTACATTAGGAGTAGAGCCAATTCACAATCAAGACCCACCCACAGCATGGTAAGAAGTAGATACAAAGGGATCTAGGGAACTAGGAACAAAGGCAGAGAGGCAACTTCCAACATATCAAGTTCAATTTGATTTATTTGTTGACCGAGTGGATTTAGTTATTTCAAATCCTCTAGTTTATTGGTTGTGAGCGATATTCAACTGAATCTATTGGTGGGACTCAGTCAACTAGCACATCTCCAACTAGGTCATTATCTTAATCTGGATCCACATGCTATACTATGAGAAAAATGGCAATCCATTATTTAAACTTTAGCGTTACTTAATCATAGACCCTAATTGATACATTCATTTACATAACATATATCTAAGGGTAGTTGTAGAAACAAAGATTACATCAACAAAGAAAATTTAAGAAATAGAGATTCCCGTTTGTCTTTCAAATCATAATTGACCATGTTATTCCATTTCACCATGTGCATGAAAATGGTTCAATTCTTTATATTGTAAAAATTATCACGCCACTAGCCATTAGTCATGAAAACTTCATGCTTTGGCTCTCACAACCAACCGCTAGTGATACAAATCCTTTTACTTTAATTTCTTCTATGATGGCATACTTTGTTTTGTCAGCAATGACAACTTCTGAAAAATTAATCCTTTTTCAGCATTAGGCAGGAGTTGTGCATGAATTGATGATGACAACAATGCTCTACATAAAACAAATCCACGTTAAGATATCCATAAGAAGTGTATTTTTAATGTATGTGCCGAAGAAGTGTTGTGTGAGAAAATGGGTTTGTGGAGGAAGGAACACAAACGTTTTTTTGCAATGTTCTGCACACATCCCTAGTTCTGCACCTCCACACACATTACCCCTCTACACACTTACAACACTACATATTAATCAATTAATTAACAATTTTGTTATATGAAAATTTGGGGAATGAAAAGTTTGGTTTATGTGAAAGCTAAAGATAAATTTATTCGTTAACTAAAGTTATGTTCCCTCATCGTCATTGAAGGTAGTTATCATGCCATGTTGTAAACATGGGAGAAACATTTGGTACATTACTTATATTGTGAATTCCATGCTCTCTCAGTGATGCATCAGAGGCTAAATATTTCATACCAACTTTAGTTAAGTGGCAATCCATTATTCAAACTTTAGTATTGTCATCAATACATTGATTAAGAGCATACTGGATTTCTAACTAAGAGCACATGCTTTACTATGAGCTAATTGGAAATCCATTATTCAAAATTTAGTGTTATGTCATATTAGACCCTAATTCATGTAATCATACACATAACATATATCTAAGGGTTGTTGTTGAAAATAGATTACACCAATAGAGAAAATTGAAGAAATAGATATTCTCATTTGTCTTTCAAATCATAATTGACTGTGTTATTCCATTTCACCATGTTGAATTTCCATGACCTTGGGTCTAGTTTAGAGTCTTAAAATCACTAATGCTGCCAAACCAAGAATCTCAACCATAAACTACTTTGCATAGTGGAAATATAAAGCATTAAATCACATATGCATAATATACACAATTTTAAACAAAATTATACAACAATGTACAATCACCAATCTTCGTTATATTAAACTAAATCTGAATAATAGAACAGTCTATGGTATACAAGATACAATGACAAAATTCGATGCAACTTCTTTGTCGTATCTTGTCCTGTCAGTTCTTTGCTCCCATTCTCCTCACTAGTAGTGCCTTAGTCCATCAAGGCATATACACATCAAGACTCCAATAGGGTTGCCTCCTATCGCTATTGCAAGTCATGTTTTCTATAATGAACATGGGCTCATCAAACTTCTCTCTAGGCTGGCCAATACCTGAGCTCCAATTTGCCTTCTAGTAGCCTCAATTGTCCATCAAAGTGATACAAATAAGGCTGAAATACTACACCCGATCGTGCACCAACAACGTCCTTCTTGTCTACTACTCTAGGGCTACTTTGGGTAGCCAACACACTACCCTCTAATCATCTCTAAGGCACTCAATCAATCACTGATGAATCAGATCCTAACATGAAACTTCACCACCTCAGAATGTCATATACATGGCATCAACATGCTACTCAACAAACTGATCCAATTTGGTCACAAACTTGACCCAATACACCTCTCCAAAACACTGTTGTCCTCTTCTTGCACTTGTTGTCACTATACCACTAGTTAGGGCACATAATGCTGCCCTCCACCCACACATATTCAACAATATAAGTCTATTAAGGTTGCGGTCTTCCAAGGAGAGAGTCTCCACACCTACGTTGCCCCAAATCTAGGCTTAACCTTTAACGCTTCCCTTAGAAATAACCTAACTATTGGCTATGGCCTACGGCCTAGCACAAAAGTTGTTGTAGGCTTACAACCTCCTTCAAATCACCCCAAATAGCCCTTAACAACACTCTGTTTTGTATTTTAGCCCTGTGACCTTCATTGCCTAGCCTTACTGCAATAGACCACACTTGAAACAATCCTTTTGGATCTGCTTTAGCCCATAAAAGATTCCTACAGAGAGCCTAAACTCTTGCCCAATAACTCAGCCTTAAACATAGGCCCTTCACATTGTTCCTTGGATTCCTTACATGATGTCCCAAGTCCTCTTCTATAGTGGCTAGGTCTCTTCAAATTTCAGAGCTCTCTTAGAGATGTATTTTCCACAATATGGATGGTCTAAAACACTCCAATACACCTTGTATTTATACAAATACATGGGCTCAATGAATTGATGATGAGACCCATCTATTGGACTGCTTTTACACCAAGCCTACAAGACTTGGTAACTAATAATTACCTTGTCAACTTCAAAAATTCATTTCTCTCTAATGACAACTCAGATTTAGATGATTCTCGATACGTTGGAATCATTGTGTCAAGCACTATCATCCTCATCCATCACATTTCATACCTCCATCACGGTTTTGGCCCATATCACAATGGGTGAAAAACCCCACACTTGGCTTCCAAGCCCACAAGCTGCATTTATGGTGATTTTCCCTCCAAACCCTGAAACCTAGGGCTTGGAGTACCTCCCAAGACACATAAATCAACACTCCCTCTTAGTGAGGGAGGTAATTCGAAGACTAGGAAGCATCTCATCATCATCATCACTGCTCGCAACACTTGCCCAACTCTCGGTACTCACAAATGCAACAATCCATGTATGTTGAACTACGCCCTTCACGGAAGTGTCGCTATCACTGATGGAAGAAACCTACTTCTTCTTCTTATCCTGTACATATTCCACTCTCTCCATGATTCCTTCTTGGCAGTTGTAGGAGCACCCTTTCTCACCACTAACCACCCACTCTTCTTGGGTTGTAGAGTCTTCCTCTAAATCTGCAATCTCATTCTCGAACTAGACTCCCTTTGAGTCTCTGGAACTTGGACCTTCTTAGGAAAGTGTACCTTCTTCTCGGGAACCTGTTGGGAATGGGATCCCCCAAGGATAGTTTTGGGGCTAAAAGCCCATGTTTTGAGTCAAATTTTGTAATAAAATTGTAAAGTCTCTTCATTTTATGGTCATGGAGTGCGAAGGTGTCATGAGTCATAAAGGGTTGTCTACCCTTAATTTTGTAAATTAAATTCGACTATAAAGATCTACCCATGGTCCACGAACCATGGGATTGTATAAAAAGAGCGAAGTAAGTAAGCTCTAAGTAGTTCAGATGCGTCATAAGTTGTAAGGAGTCTTGAGCGATAAGGAGGAATTCTAAGTTTTGGGTCTTAGTGTAGGTAGAGGCTCTGCGGTTGAGTACACAGAGGCCTAGGGTAGAAGTCCACAGTTGAGTGCACGAACCCCTGCAACTGTGTGCACAGGGCAGATAGAATCTGTAATCATCTAAATATATTAATAAAGAGAAGTATTCTACTGTAGAAATTCTCACTGTAGATCAACAGATTATGCAATAGACTAAAGCAAAATACAAGATATACTTCTACAACAAACTTTGCGGAAGCTTAATCGAATTGAGCAAGATGAATGAGAACACATATAACTGAGAATGAGAAATCAATCACACATAACATAGAAGAAATAACCCAGGGAAAGCCTCAGCCTAAAACCCCAATCTCTGTATTATCATACAAGTGGAAATATGTTTAGATTACAAAAAGAATCAACTCTCAAGTTATCCTGCTCTCTCTACAATCCAACTGCTGCTCATAGACAGTCAAAGGCTTCTCACAAACCTTTTCCTCTGCCCTCCAAGCCTCCTATTTCCTTGCACAGTTTTTCCTGGGGTCCAGTGCTTCCACTTGTGCGAATTCCCACCTCACACTGCTCACTTGGCTCAAAAATAACTGCACAAACCTGAAGGAGATAAATCCTTCTGCATGGATGAGTTTCCTTTATAGGAAAAAATCATCCAACTAATAGTACATTATCCCTCCTCTGATCTCCACTGGGTCTCTATCTAAACTGACATGCATGAGTTATTTATGAGATAATATTCAGTTATCTGAAGTGCAGTAGTTACATTCATGCATGCATTAACTAACTAAACTCACATTAATGCAACAAACTGTATGAATTAATCTAACTGGACTTGACTCGGTTAACTGAGCCAACTAATTACAACTCAATATTACAACTCATCCTTATCTCTTTAACTGATGGATAAATTCCTCAATTAATGGAGAAATCGTTTCATGTCCCCACATAGACTTCATATTTGATTTTCCTTAACTAATTAACTCAAGGTGAATTAATTAATTATTTTACAAATAGATGCTAAGATCAAATTCGAGTTTTACTTCTCTATTTTAGTTTAGGAACTGACTAAAATAGGAAGGTATCTCGAAATTCTATTTACAGAATGCTATTTTTAGCAATTCCATTTTTCATTCCTTATTGCTATGTTCAACACTGGCTGAACTGCTATTTATAGTAGTGCTATTTTTAGCATTTCTATTTTTACCATTTATTGTTGCTATTTTCAACACTCCCTCTCAACAAGAAATGAATTCAACTCAAACCCAATCCTGAACCTTTGGAATGTTCTGCATGCAACACTTCTCCCAAGTGTTGTTGCTCCAGCAACTCTAGAAACAAAAAAAATCCCAACTGACCTCCCTATTGGGCTAGAAACATCCTTTGATGTTGAAGCTCCCTCTGCTGCTGACAAGTGCTCCCTCTCCGACCTCTGAGCTGTTGCAACACTCCATGCATCTCGCACCGTTGCACACTTCTATGCCATCCTGCACTGGTGCAACACTCATGTGCCTCTCGCACTGTTACAACTTGCTAGCTCTGCACTGTCTTGAGATTCCTACATTGTAGCTCTCTCTGCTACTCCATCCGCATCTATCTCTACCCACTCAACCAATCCTACTACTCCTCGTCAGGGCTCCCGTAACAAGGTCTAATCAAAGAGGTTGGGTACCTCAATGATCCTACCCCTATTCCAGCGTTCTTAGGACTCTCACTCCACATCACCCCACCTCTGACCTGGAGGTATGGATGCATGTGATCCCTATGCCCACTTGGCTCGAAATTTCCCCCTACTGGAGATATCTGCATGAGTGGATGCCTCCACTTGGTCTCCTCTCGGCTTCTCTAGTTGTGGCTACGCCACAACCTCCTGAAGCTGCTTCACCAATTGTGGCTCCTCCACAATTCTCTGAGACTTCTTCTGGCACTGGATATTGAGAGGTAATGTACTCTCCCTCTCAACCACCAAGTCTCCAACAGTTGCCTTGCTCCTCAAGGCTTTGCATGCATCTTGAACCTTAAGAGCATGCAGGTTCTTGACTTGTGAACCGATTTGCTTCACCTGTCTAGTGGTGATGTGTTGAAGGAAAACCTTTCCCTTACTGAAGACTACATCATAGCTTTTGTCTCCCAGCATTGTGATCAACACCAAATTTTTCTCCAGTCCTAGTACATACTTGACATCGGTCAAGGTAATGCGAGCTCCATGCTCCCTCTGAAAAACAACCGTGCCTACACCTGAAACACTATACTTTTCATCATTACCCATCGCTATGAGTATCTGGAGATCTTTCTCCTCCAAGGTACTGAACAAACTCTTGTTGCCGGTCATGTGGAAAGAAGCTCCACTGTCAAGAAACCAACCACATCCCACCATGGATGAAACCATGCATGCGAAGAGGGTGAAATCCAACTCGAACTGTGAGGCCAATGCCTCACATTCATATCCTTCCGAGGATCCCTTCTTGGATTTCTTCTATGGACAATTCATATCATAATGGCCCACTTCATAGCAATGAAAGCATCGCACTTTCGATTTGTCAAACTTATTCCCACCATGGGAAGAACTAGATTTGGGATGGGATGCCTTCCATTTCCCTTTGCTCACCTTACTTGCTAAGGCTATATTTTCCTCATCATCTTACTTTGATGAGGATCCACCTCTAGTGCTTCTTCTTATCTCCTCCTACATCAGATCCGACCAAATTTGTTCCTAATCTGGCAGTTTTTCTCTTCCATTTACCGAGTCTTAGTAGCTATGCCAACTCTTAGGAAGACTAAGGAGTGCAAGACTGACCATGTCATCATCAGTTGTCATGATCCCTACATTTCCAAGCTCATCCCTGCAGGTGGTGAGCTTGTTTAGATATGTAGAGATCATGTTGCCCTTTTCACACTTGATTTTCTGAAGCTTGTCTTTCAGTGCCAGTTTCCTCTGATCACTGCTATTCTGATATATATCTTTCAATGTTTTCGACATTGAAAATGGTGTCTCCTTCCCATGGAGACTCGAGACTATGTGCTCTCAAACTCCCTCCAGAAGGATTTTCCTCGCTCTAGCCACACATTTCTTCCATTCCGCTAATTCTTGGGCATTAGTTGATGCGGTCTTGAAGGTCTTCTTGATCAATGAAGTCCTTCAAACTGTTGTCCTCTAATATTGCTTCCATGCGATCCTTCCAGGCTATATAATTCAAGTTGCCATCAAGGGCATACTTGAGTCTCAAACCGCTGAACGCCACTGATGAAATTGAGATGTGATAAGAACTTTGATTTCTATAATCAGGAATTCAAACTTCCAACTTCTCCCTTCTTTATATATTGTTCTTCACTTTAATCACCTTTGCTCCGATACCATGTAGAAAATATCTATAGATCATCTAGCTCTGATACCATGTAGAAATTCTCACTGTAGATCAACATATTATGAAATATGCTAAAGAAAAATACAAGATCTACTTCTACAACAAACTTTGCGGAAGCTTAATTAAATATGAGCAAGATCAAATAGAACACATATAACTGAGAATGAGAAATCAATCACATGTGAACACAGAAGAATAACCTAGGGAAAGCCTCAGCCTAAAGCCCCAACCTCTGTATTATCATACAAGTGGAAATATGTTCAGATTACAAAAAGAATCAGCTCACAAGCTATCCTGCTCTCTCTACAATACAACTGTTGCTTATAGACAGTCAAAGGTTTCTCACAAACCTTCTCCTTTGCCCTCCAAACCTCCTATTTCCTTGCACAGTTTTCCTTGGGATCCAGTGCTGCCACCTATATGAATTGGCCTCTTCACACACTCACTAACCTGTGATCTAACAACGCAATCCTAAAGGAGATAATTCCTTGTGCATGGATGAGTTTCCTATATAGGAAAATCCCTCCAACTCATAGTACACTATCCCTTCCTCTGATCTCAACTGGGTCTTTGACTGAACTGACATGCATGAGTTATTTATGAGAGAATATTCAGTTATCTGAAGAGTAGGAGTTACATGCATGCAAGCATTAACTAATTGAACTCACAATTAATTCCACAAACCGTTGGAACTAATCTAACTAGACTTAACTCAGTTAACTGAGCTAACTAATTACAACTCAATATTACAACTCATCCTTATCTCTTTAACTAATGGATAAATTCCTCAATTAATGGGATAACTGTTGCATGTCCCCACATAGACTTCATGTTTGATTTTATACAGCTAATTAACTCAAGATGAATTAATTAATTATTTTACAAACAGTTGCTAAGATCAAATTTGATTTTTTACTTCTCTATTTTAGTTCGGGGACTAACTAAAATAGGAAGGTATCCCGAAATGCTATTTATAGCAATGCTATTTTTAGCACTTCCATTTTTCATTCCTTGTTGCTATGTCCAAGATTGGTACCTGAACTGCTATTTATAGCAATGTTATTTTTAACACTTCTATTTTTAGCATTTCTTTTGCCATTTTCAACAGAAGGTCTGCCTAGTGAGTGTGCAATTTCAATTTTGTCAAGGTTCTTCTACTGCAAAGGGAGAATAAAAGTGAGCCTCCACGTGAAAAGTAATAGTACCACCCAGGAAGAGGCACACATGAAGTATAAGGATCCATCTAACATCCAGCAGAATAGTCCACAGTGAATGCAATGGTCGTTACCACCAACCAACAAGGAAATATATATTTACTATCCTGTGGAATAGTCCAAAAGAATGCGACAACAGTAACAACCATTATAGCACATTTTCTTATCTTAGTACATGTGAAAGCAAACATGAAATACAAATGTCCATAGAATAGTCTTACAAAAATTCATATTCCATGCATGAACAATGTGTTGGCCTTAAAAGACCTTTGTTATTAAGCAAAAGTTCCAAGACACATGTTTACAATGTACATCACTATCCCCAATAGTGGGACATTGGAGCCACTCCTTGCTCTTCAAAGAGTTAGTTGATCTCTCTAATGCCTTGTGGGAGGAGCCAAAGTGAAAAGTCATGTGCTCATACAATGAGGGGGTATGTATAACCAAGGGGTGATGCTTCCCCCTTGTGACTCTTTGACCACCCTCATGACTGTTCAAATCCCTATGACTTTTCAACTTACATGACTCTTCGTATTCATATGTGTCCTTTGGACTTTCACTTTATAATACATTTGAATACAATATACATGGTGCACAATAGTGATGTGGCATATGACTACTCATAACATGACATGAAAGGACACTGCTGACATGGACTGCTTGATGATATGGAAATGCCAAGTCACTATCTCTATTGAGTGATGGATGTTTTCTTGAATATTCTTTCTCTTCTCCTCCGCATGGCTTGGTGATGTAGAGTCTTCAATGATCTCAAGTCTTGGATGGAAGTTGAAAACTTTCATCCCTTTGCTTCCTCTTGATAGATCCACTTGTGAGTTCAGATGTAAGAGAGTCTTTAAGAATGCTTCCCTCCTTCTTCTCCTCCTTCATCATCTCACCATGACTTGATAATAACCATGTTCCTGCAATTCACTTGTGACAGGACGACATCAATATGAAAACCCCCTAGCCTAAGATGATGCATTCTTCTTCATGAACTGAGCTCAGGACAAGTCACAAACTGGGGAAAGGGGCCCAATGATTTTGCATGCCACGACTCTAGTAGACAGGGGGAGAGCTTGGGCTTTGAGGCTGCGTAATGCAAAACTCAGTGAGGTTCGAAAGACAGAACTACGAGGTTTCTGGAGGTAGTGGGGTCCGACTGAGGGAAATTACACTAGAGGAATAATTTGCGTAGTTTTTGAGGCCAAGGGAGACCGAGCTTCTATGCATTGCATATTTCCACTAGGCAAGGAAAATTATTGAGGGTTGAAGAAGTGAAGTGCGCAGTTCAAGGAAAACTGGAAGGTACAACTGCTTAGTTTCAGAGGTCAAGGTCGGGAGCCAGACTCAGGAATTACGTAGAGCAACAACCCTTGAGGACAGGGACCGTGCACTGGATAGCTCCAGTAAGTACGGTCACATCCTAGAGAGCTAAGACTGCATAGTGCTTAGCTCATCCGGGGCTCGGTGAAGCCAAGTTTCCCGATCTAAATGATTTTCTGAAAATGGCTAAGTGTGGGAAGGGAGATGGACTCGTGATAAAACTCAACTATGATCACAAACTTAGCATACTTTTATGACACAAAAACATAGATCATTGGAACACACAAAAAAATAATTCCCCAATGTGTGACTTCCTCGTGACAAGATACAACAAGTGCAACACTTAAGATAAGCTTTAAGATGACTGTGACAAGACTTGTGCGATAATGCTCAATAATTTTTATATGAATGTGACAAATGTTTACATGGTTGGGACAAGTCATATAAACAAATATTGACCTTCAAAACCAACAGAAAAGGCTCACAAACATTGTACGACAGTCAAACATGCCAAAATACGACAGTTAATCCAACATGTAAAAGGGGCCAAAGAACTTCAAGAAATATCATGAAATGAGCTTTAGTGTTTGCAACAAAAAGGAAAATACCAAGGAAGGCTCTAAAATTTGGATCCAAGCCAAAATTTTGGAGGGTGTTGTAGTAACTACAACACTTTGCGACACACTAGTTGAACTCTAGCTTCTCTGTCTTCATTAATTTCTCTTGCATAGGACCTTGGTTCTTCAGGGAGTATTGATTTAACCCTAAGCATTCAACACTCTTCTTTCATTGTATGAACTTGACTGTAACATAAGTACCAAATCCGAAAACTATATTAGCATACATAATAAAACAAGAGATCTAAATTAATCATGTACAATAGTTTACCAAGCTGGATCAATGGGCCCTTTCTAAAACCAACAAGGTAGCTAAGAACGCATAAGATTAAATGCTTCATAAACTTTGTGAATCATCAATTGTGACTTTTATTAACCTTCAACAAAATACAATTTACAAAGAATTCCAAATGATGATTTCTCTCCCTCACAAAATACTCAATTACAAACTCATGATTCACTTCCTTAGACCGATAAGGTATTATTTATACATTAAAACTACTGGTTAATGATAATATCCAATCCCATAAACTTAGAAAACAAATTTACAACTTTAGAGGAAAATCTCAGAAATCTAGTTTTTTTTTTTTTTTTAAATACAAATTGGTGTTAAAGAAACAACCATATCTTCTTGACCATGATTTATTTTGTAAATTTGTTTCTATGGAATATAACTTACCATATTATGAACAAAAGCCTCTCTTGGAATTTTGATATTTGATTCCATGGCCTCATAAATCGTGCATGAAGTTGATTGTTTAGATACTTTTGTCAATCTGGGTTTTGCAGAATTTTTGTACAAAACTTCTTCGAAGAACCAATTGTAACTTGTGAATGGTATTGGATGTTGGGAAAAAAGTTGAGATACAAGTAAACTGACATGTTGTAAAAAAACCCATTTGTCAGATTCTTGATATTCTCCACCATATGCATGTAAATCGAGGCAAATGATGGTTGTTAAGAAATTGTTACCTATTTTTTTATTATACCTTAAATCATGTGATAGGATCCCACATGTGTGATATGAGTATATGCCAAGGATTGTACCAGAATGTTAGGCCCATGTAGCACCAAATTCACCATGCTCGAGAAAAGAAAAAATATTTTATAATTTTGAATTTTTTCCCTCCATTAGTGCAAGTGTAGAATGAAGTACCGAATCGCTGAACTGATACAAAGATAGAAATTTTCATAGTGGAAAATGCTCCTTGGAAACATAACCACATTAGAAAACCATCATTGATAAAACCATGTTAAAAACACATTTAACCATTAAAAGGATAAGAAATATGTAATAATTAACCACAAGGTGAAAGATGTACATTTAGTGGAAGTTGGTGGTATAATTATTATGGAAAGTGCCATAAATGCGAGAATACGACTTATGAATGGAGAATTTATATAATGAATGATATGACATATTTATAGCCTAACATTTCCCAATGCCTAATATTTTACATGCCCTCATGCAAACAAAATCCTCGCCTATGACATTGTTTCTTGGTGTAGGTGATTGAAGGTGAATTGTCATACCATAATAAACTTGATATGTTTCACAACTAGGTAGCAAAAATTGAGGGCAAACAAAATATGGACTAGGAAGGGATGGTGGATGATATAAGGTAAGGATGAGGATATGGGCTGGAAACTTTGTAATACCATTATTCACTTTGTTGTTCTTTTCTTAAATAAACAATAATGACTTCATCCTCCTATTAAGACCATTCAAATGATGCTTTTGTGAATTCTTTATGATGTACAAGGAGAGGACACTATAGATGTAGCTTTATTCATGTACCATGATACTTTTTCATTCTTATGGTCTTACTAGAATATTCATTGATGGATTTGGAAATGGGGGGTTTAATGGAGGTTTAAGGAAAGTAAAGATTTATGGAATAGAATGTGGTTAATCATCAAGCTTCCTTAAGTTTTAATGAGTTAAATAGCCTTTAAACATGTTTTACCTCAGGTATACCTTTTGAATTTTGATTTGTACCACAGGCTGCAATGGAAGTTGTATGAAGTTGAAGATGAGGAAGAGTAAGGCTAAGATTCTGGAATGATCTAAAAGAGCTAGAACTGATGAGTGCCAACCTGATTTGTTGAAGTAAGTTGAATAAAATGAACTGAAGATGCTGAAAAGGTACCAATAACCACTCCCCCATGCTTGAGGTTTTGCATGTCCTCATGCAAACAAGTGAGGTACTGAAGGAGTGAGGAGGTATTCTGAGATGGATCTAGTACAAAGGAACCTAAAAAACAAAACAATGGAACTAATGAGATGAATACTGAACGAAAATAAGTCATCTCAGATTTATTAAAATGATGGAAAACTAACACAAGCATAAAATAAATTCCAAATCACTCATTACAAATTATTTCATCAATTCTTAACAATTTTATGCTCAAGAAGATAATCCTTTTATAAATTTAAGGGGCTCTCCTTATTTATAGGAAGGAGGTTTTTTTATGATCACAATAAATGATGAACCAATAAAAAAATTAGTTATTACTAACCAAATCAAATTTTTTTATAGTTATCCAAGTATTATATATAAGCTTTGCAGTTGAGTTTTAATAATTCTCTATGATCATAGGTCCCACTTCTAAGCTAATGAAATCTTAGATATAGTATGAAAAACAAATGATATAGGACTCAAGGTTACCTTAAAGCCATTGTTTAGCAACAAATTTATGGAGTTCACTTTTACCCTTGACTTCATCCACATGTGCTTCTTTTATCGTAACACTACAGAGTAACCATCATACGTGTAGACAAAATCCTTAGTTTGGTTCACTTCTTTATGTAGAATGTCGCATTTCCCACAAGTATCCATAGATCCGATGGGTTTTCCTAGTGGTATCACGAGTCAACACTTGCTCCCAACATGCGTCCATACTATCAATGGGTTAACCTCTTAAACTTATTTTACACTGAAGGCTTTAGTCCCATGTTTCCTACCATTTTAGGTTTAGATTATGGACATTGCTTTTGAAATTGGTGGATGGGGGAGCAGCCTCAGAAATCCCCTTAAAGGCATAGGATGATAAGTTTTAGAGTGACTTTGATTACTTGCATAATGACTTAGATGTATAAGGTACTTATAGGTACTCCAAGGACATAGCATGAATGAGTCATTTTAATGTGAGATGGATGAGGTTAACCAAAGAATAACCAAAATACAACTAAAGTCCTACTAATCATATTTTTCATATATGATTTCGCTTTTAAAGTAGTATTCCACTATGAACAAAGACTTCATTAACTCTCTTGCAAGTCTTAATAAAGATGCTTATATATCATGCTTTGGTGTTATGGTTATAGTATTCAAGTTGATTTGTTTTCATTAATATCATTGTATGGACCTCTTAACTTTGTTATGATCCCCTTAATATGTTTTGTAACCATATTTTGAGCAACTGTTTTGTATTAATATAAGAAAAATATATATGAATAAGAAAAATGAAATTCTAAAATAGAAAAGATATATCAACCATGAATAGTTTGTAATCATCATTCAATTAAAATTTTATGAAAAAGACTAATTATTCTATCTTATTCGTGAAATATTTGTCTTTAATGATAAAGCATGAATGCATAATTTTTAACAAATTAAGGAAAAAGGAAATATGTCATCAAATACTCCTCTAAGTGTTCCATTCCGTTGATGAAGATGTCTTTTCCTCTTTTGAAAATATTCTTCCAGTGTTTAAGCATCCCAAATGAAAATTATTGTTGAATATTTCTTTGTCTTTGCAAAATAGAAAATTGGTACTAAAATTATGGTATTGGTACTGAATTGAGTACCGAAATTCTGGAAATTGAAATTTTGGGCACAGGTACTGAATTGAGTATCAAAATTATGAAAATTAAAATTCTAGGTATTGGTTGCTTGAAATATGGTACTAGACAGTTTGTATGGAGTACTAGACAATGTTGCAATGTAATCATTTCCAACTTCACATAAGATTCCGAACAAATTTATCATAGCTTACTTTATTGAAAATAAAAAAACTCGTAACAAGTCTAACTATCAAAATAAATAATAAGTGGGAAAGAATTCTAGTAGTTGAATCATGTTGCTATTTGAAATATGATTGAGTAGCAACCTTAATTAAAACACTATGCAATTGAAAGAAACCTCAACAAAAATATGCAATAGGCACATAGATCTCTCATTTTCAACTATTTTTTTTTTAGCTATTAACACTCCCACTTATACAAAACAAATGAGAAAGATGTTGCACTATATTTTAGAACTAAACTAATTATCATATGCAACAATTATTTATTTACTATCCTATTCTACCTGAGAAAAAGAAATTCCTCTCCTCAAGTAGATGAGTATTTCCAATGTAACCATGTGCATAACAAATATAAAAATTCTTTCATACTAAAGTTTAGAATATAATCTTCAATGTATACCTAAGTATCAAGAACCAATAGTTTTAATGACGATGTCAAGAAGTAAGGAAGAATGGAGAGGTATGGCCTTATAGTTTCTTGAAACCAATTTTCAATGAAATCAAAATGTTCTTTGTTTATCTTTTTATTTGTCTCATTTAGCATATCCTCCTCTATATTGCCATGCATATCTTCTATTATGAGATGACTATCCTCTTGTGTTCTTAGAGGATCCATAGATAGAAATGTCGAAAAAAATTCAATCTCAGGTTCTAATGGTTCCTCTCCATTGGATATGATCCATGATTCTTTAGTTTCTTCGACAAGATTGCAAGGGTGAAGATCTTCCTATGGATGTGGTTCATGGACTTCTTGTTCTTCTATCACTTTTGGGAAGATAGATAAGTTCTTGACTGCTGTCAAGATTTGTTCTTCCTAAGAAGCATAGATCCGAACTGCTGCTAGGATTTGAGAGAGTTCTCCCACAATCTTGATCATCCTTGAATATTGTTTTGTTTGTTGCTAATCATTGTCATGCACATAGATTAAAGTATGGATTTCTTAAAGTACCATTTTTTTTTTTAATCCTAAAGAAATAGAAAGGAAACACACTTAAAACAGATACAAGAAAACAAATCATGTACTCGAAGTGCCACCATGCTACTAAGGCCTTGATGTCATCAAGTTATCTATTCACACAAGTTAGGATTCTCTTCTTTCCATGAATTAGTATAAAGTAAAACACACTTGCAAAGAAAAATAAGGAAAAATGAGGCTTTGGATCCCGCCTTTAATTCTATGCATATGAAAAAGAAACTACAAAATCAATTAGAGACAACCAGAATTTGGAGCGACCACAAACCAAACCTAATGCATGGCTCTTCACTCATGTAACCTTTCTTCGCCCTATAGTTTCCCTGCAACTAAGATCATGCAAAAAAAACTTGTGAAAGAAACTTTGCTCTAATCCCTTTAGCACCTCCCCGAAAAAAGTGGCAAAAATGTTGGCAAAATTATATGTATTCGAATTCCAACATTTAATTATAAATCCAGGGTCATAAGAATTAGAGATGAAAGAACAGGAAATGAAGGATTAGAGCCTAAGTTAATCTAATCGATAATACAAAATGAACTTAAAAGCTTGAAAGGAAATTTTATTCTAAATCTATTAAATAATAAATTAACTAAGCACTAGTCACATTATTAGATGTAAAATAGGTTCAAACGTAAATGCTTCAATCACAGTAGAAACTGAAATCTCCCAATTCTATTCTTCACACACCAATCAACTTTAAATAACACTACTCAAGGAAATAAGTTAAAATGAATATCATACAATCTAGAAACTAATATGTTTATGCAAATTAACTAAATCATTTCAAGACTTTCCATTGACTAGCCCATGAAGTACGAAAGATGGAACCTTGAATTGTTCTTGTAGCAACACACTTAAAACATAAATATCAAAGAAATTCTGCAAGGGATTGGAAAGGAAACAATTCTATAAATTCAATAAACAAATCTCAATAAATCTATAAAACTACCCTAAAGCAGGCTGCTTGTAATGGCCTAAGAAACCTGGTGCACCGCACAACTTTTAAATTAACACAAGATCAAATATATAAGAGAATCACTTCATCACATATATACAAATCTAATTAACCATAAACATTCAACACTCTTCTTTCATTGTATTAACTTGACTATAACATAAGTACCAAATCCTAAAACCATATTAGCATACATAATAAAACAAGTACAAAAACAAGAGATCTAAATTAATCATGTACAATAGATTACCAAGATAGATCAGTGGGCCCTTTTTGACACCAACAAGGTAGCTAAGAACTCACATGATTAAATTCTTCATAAACTCAGTGAATCATCAACTCTGACTTTTATTAACCTTCAACAAAAATACAATTTACAAAGAATTCCAAATGATGATTTCTCTCCCTCACAAAATATTCAATTACAAACTCATGATCCCCTTCCTTAGACCTATGAGGTCTTATTTATACACTAAAACTAGTGGGTAAAGATAATATTCAATCAAACTCAGAAAACAAATTTACAACTTTAGAGGAAAATCTCAAAAATCTGTTTTTTTTGCAATTTATACAAATTGGTGTTAAATAAACAACTATATATTCTCGACCATGATATATTTTGTAAATTTGTTTCTATGGATTCTAATTTTACATATTATTAACAAAATCCTCACTTTTAATTTCCATATTCGATTCCATGGACTCGAAAATAGTGCATGAAGTTGACTGTTTAGATACTTTTCCCAATCTGTGTTTTGTAGAAATTTTGTACAAAACTGCTTCAAAGAACCAGTCGTAATTTTTAAACAGTATTGAATGTTTTGAAACCATTTGTGATGCAAGTAAAACAATATGTTTAAAAAAAACCCATTTCTCTTATTCTGTAGATTCTCCACCATATGCATGTAAATCGAGGTAAAATATGGCAGTTTAAAAACTGCTACCTATTTTTTATTGTAGCTTAAATCATGTCCTAGGATCCCACGTGTGATATGGGTATATTCCAAGGCTTGTACTAGCATATTAGGCCCATGTGGCACCTAATTTACCATGATAGATAAAAGAAAAACATATTTTATAATTTTGATTTTTTCCCCTCCATTCATGCAAGTGTAGAATTAAGTACCGAACTGCTGAACTAATACAGAGATAGAAATTTTCGTAGTGGAACATTGTCCTTGACCACATAACAACATTAGTAAAGCATAATTGATAAAAACATGTTAAAAACACATTTAACCATTAGAAATATAATAAATCCATCATAATTAACCACAAGGTGAAACGGGTACATTTAGCAGAAGTTGTTGGTATAATTGTTATGGAAAGTGTCATAAATATGAGAATATGACTTATGAATGGAGACTTTATATACAGAATGATATGACATATTCATAGCCTAACATGGCCCAAGTCGACTCCATCTTGGAACTAACCTTTCCTTCATTGTTTCAGACATAATCTAGGTTACTAGAAAATATATTCTCTAGTTCTTTGCTATGAAATATATTAACATCATATTTTTCTTGTGTTCTGTAACCATCCTATCCATTTTCATCTTTTCTTTAACATAAACTTTATCATAATTTTTTTTTGTAACAACATCTTTGTACAGTTTCATAATCCACCAGTCTACAAGGGTTTCGTCATTCCTTTACAAGAAGTAATTTAGGACAATTTTTTTTTTATAATGATTCCATACATTATTATCATTTACAAAAACATTTTTTGTTCCAAAGATAAACTAAACAACATAGGGTACTTATATGTTTAGTTTAGGCTTGCTAGGAAAATTCAAAGAGGAGAAAAACCACTCCTCCCAACTAATGAGAATGACAATCATGTATAATTCCCCCCCCAAGCCAGTTTTCCACTCTGAGAACAGTGACTTGATAATGATTTAACAAGGTTTTTTCAAAGGCATCAAGATTGTGCAAGTCCAACCAAAGAACTCATAGGCTCATGAGTTTGTCTTAGGGTTTCCATTGGCCACCAACCAACACAATAATACTCTATCTAGTAGCATCCTACCTTACCTTAACAACATTCTATTGAAGGAACCAGTTTTCTCTTCTTCCTTCTTAGATGCCTTGTGTGTTTCTCTCATACCTTCGTTGGCTTATTTTTCCAGAATGAGATGATTTATCTTTAGGGAAGGAAGTAACTGTCTTCTAACGATCTAGTGAATGCAAACTTTTTCATTTAGTGTCTTTTCCCCATGAATTCCAAGACTTTTGATAACCACTTCTATATAAAATTAAAATAAACCTTAAACATTAAAGTTTTCCACTAGGCTTTCCACATAACCCATGATTTACCAAGCCTTTGCAGTAAAATTAAATTAAATATTTACTTTTCACTGAGGAGTTTACATCTCCCCCCCCCAGGCGAAACATTGCCTCGGTGTTTGCTTCTAGCTCATCAAACCAAACTAGGATATGCCTCACACACAAAATATTTATATTCATATTCCCAAGTAGCCTCTTCCAAAAAAAGTGATTCCATTGCACTTAACCTGAGTAACCACTTTCCTATGTAGCATAATTTTTCTCTGATCGAGAATGGGTGGAGTTCTGACCAAGATTATTTTGTCTGATTTCACCTGCATCCCCAATCATTATGGTCAGTAGTTTCCATCAATCATTATTTAATAACATGCATATATATCTTTTCAATCCCCATTACAAACACTATCACTTGTTATTTATATACCCAACAAAGATCATCAACATTAATCACAACCCAACAAGGGTCAGTAATCTACATTCGATAAGACTTAGCAGTGTCATTGTAAACTCATCATTGTGAATTCTTTTACCTACCCAATGGATTTGCCAATCAATAAATACCCCACCATGTGGTTCCATTATATATTTTAGACTATGGAGGTACTAGTCCTACCTGCACTGTTTGCTTTAGCAATAATAATATGTTCAGAAACCATTTATTGTTCTTGTCTTTATGAGAGCTTACAGCTAGTGCATTTTGTACTAAATAACACTATTATACTTTTATCTTAATGCAAATATTACATACACATTATTCATGCATGAGTAGAGTTTAAGATAACTTCTTGTTCCTTCCATATTCAAGATGGTCATATTTTTGTCTACTTTGTCCAAGTAAACTCAGTTATGCCCATCTTGGGTTGTTTTGATATTTTCCTTAGCGCCAACCACACTTGGAAATAGTTTTTCAATTTTGGCCCCTTTTTCATCCTATATTGTAGGTTATTGACATAAGTTATACACAACTTTGCTTACAAGTGCAGGCATAAGGTTTCTCCCTTACTCTCTATGTTAATTTATTATAGGTTTTCTTTTTTTAAACATCTGTCCACCACATGTTATTCCCTTCATTCAACAATAGGTTATTCTAATGCATTTGACCTGCAAGGTCCTATGGAATTTTTAATAATCCGTAATTTATTCCAACAAAAGATATATATTATTATACCACTCTCCAATAATTATACTTTGTTATTATTATATCCTTCTCTTCCTTCTGTTGTAGTGCTGCAACACCCTTCAAAATTTTTGCTTGCACCTAGATTTTCGGGCCTTCCTTGGTCTTTTCCTTGTTGTTGCAAACACTAAAGCTCATTTCATGAGATTTCTTGAAGTTCTTTGGCCCCTTTTGCATATTGGATTAACAATCATCTTTTGGCATGTTTGATTGTCGTACAATTTTTGCAAGCCTTTTCTAGTGGTTTCAAATGTCAATCTTTGTGTATAATACTTGCCCCAACCATGTAAAAATCTGTCACATTCATACACAAATTCTTGAGCACTATTGCATTACTGTCGTCACGGTCGTCTTAAAGTTTATCTTAAGTGTCGCACTTGTCGTATCTTTTCATGAGGAAGCCAAATAGAGGGGAATGTTTTTTTTATGTGTTCCAATGATCTATGTTGACATGTCATCAAAGTATTCTAAGTGTGTGATCATAATTGAGGTTTATCATAAGTCCATCTCCCTTCCCGCAATTAACCATTTTTAGAAAATCATCCCAACGAAGCAACTTGGCTTCACTAGGCCCCGCCTAAACTATGTAATTTGTAGTATTAGCCTTCTAGGATGTGACCTTGCTACCTAGAAGTGTTTAGTGTGCAATCCCTATCCTCTAGGGTTGTTTCTCTGCATAATTCCTGAGTCCAACTCCCAACCTTGACCTCCAGAATTGCACAGTTGTGCCTCCTAGTTTTCCTTGAATTGCACACTTTGCATCTTCAACCCTCAAGCCTTTTCCTTTCCTATTGGAATTGTGTAATGTGTATAATAATAGCCTCCCTTGGCCTCCAAAACTACGCAGATGCTTCCTTTGGTATCCTTTCCCTCAGTCGGACCCCACTGCCTCCAAAACCTACGTATTTCTATCTTTCAAGCCTCCGTGAGCTGCAAATTGTGTAGTCTCAGAGCCCGTGATCTCCCCTTGTTTGTTGGAACTTTGCAATGCATAGTCACTAGGCCCCTTTACGCTATTTATGACTTTTCCTAGGCTCAATTCATGAATAAGAATGCATCATCTTAGACTACGGGGTTTTCAAATTGATGTCATCCCATCATGAGTGAATTATAGGAACAAGAATACTATCAAGTCATGGAGATATGATGAAGGAGGAGAAGAAGGAGGGAAGCATGCCTAAATACTCTTCTACAGCTAAACTCACAAGTGGATTTATCAAGAAGAAGCAAAGGGACACAAGTTTACAACTGCCAACCAAGACTTAAGATCATTGAAGACTCCACATCACCAAGCAATGCGGAGGAGAAAATAAAGCATATTCAAGAAGACATCCAGCACTCAGCGACAATTGTGACTTGGCATTTCCACATCATCAAGTAGTCCATGTCAGCAGTTTCCTATCATGTCATGTCATGAGTAGTCATATGCCACATCACTATTATGGACCATGTATATTGTATTCAAATGTATTGTAAAGTGGAAGTCCAAAGGACACACATGAATATGAAGAGTCATGTAAGTTGAAAAGTCATAGGGAGTTGAACAACCATGAGGGTAGTCAAAGAGTCACAAGGGGGAAGCATCACCCCTTGGTTATATATACCCCTCATTATATGAGTACAAGACTTTTCACCTCAGCTCCTCCCGCAAGGCATTAGAGAGATTAGCTAGCTCTTTGAGGAGAAAGGAGTGGCTCCAATGTCCCACTACTAGGGATAGTGATGTAAACTCTAAACATGTCTCGGAACTTTTCCTTCATAAAAAAATCCTTTTAAGGCTAGCACATTATTCATGCATGGACTATGAATGTCTATAAGCCTATTATGTGGACATTTGTATTTCATGTTTTCTTTCACATATATTAAGATAATTGAACTATTTCAGTTATTTTAGTGGTTATCTTATTGAGGATGTGCTATAATGGTTTTTATTGTTGTCCCATCCCTGTGGACTATTCTACGAGATACTAAACAGATATTTCCTTGTTGGTTGGTTGTATTGAGCATTAGATCCACTATGGACTATTCCGTTGGATGTTAGACGGATCCTAATGGTTAATGTGTGTCTCTACCTCGGTAGTACTATTACCTCTCACTTAGAGGCTCACTTTTCTTTCTCCTTTGTAGTAGAAGAACCTTGACACAGTTGCAATTGCACACTCATTAGGCACACCTCCCTTGCTTTTCAAAGACACCTTTGCATCAACCTCTTGCGCTGACAGCTAGAACCAAGGAAAATATTTAAGGATTTGTAAACTAGGCCTTTATACCAAATGGGACTCCTACACCAAACAGTGTGAGGTATGATTGGGAATTCATATTGGGGAGATCCCTTGAATGTTGACGAGTCTATCACCATCCATATTTCTGGTGCTAGAAGGAGGGAAACCAGTATTTTATGGATGATAGACCCACCTACCCCATCATTCCATCTTTTGGTCAAGGAAACATCATTCATTCCACCTCCCCTAATCGTGCTTCTAAAGTTGGTAACTCTTCTCAACCCAGGCCTGAACATGAAATCCTATATGATTAGCTTCAGGCCGTTCACCCTATAACCCATCAATTTTCAAAAGTTGTTGGATTGGTTCTGAGAGTAATTAGTCTTCCATATTCTCCAAATAAGAACAAGACCACCTGCAAAAGGATATTAGTTTCAACTCTTGAAAAAGAGGTCCTTGCCACTCTTGAAGACTTTGCAGGCTCTGTGGAAAATCAAGAAGATCCCCCACTCTTTCATCGTGGTGAGAGAGACAACATTCCACTCTCAGGCAAAAATTTTGGTGAGATGGGCAGAGAATAAGAAGAAGAGGAAGAAGAGCCATCATATTCCGATAAAGAAGAGGAGGACAAGGAAGAAGAAGACATGGCAGATCAAAATCTAGACTAGATGACTCAGGGACCACTCTCACTTTCAACTGTCCTGCACAAGATGCCAAGGCATTCGGAGAATACCTTGACGAAGTATGACCTTGATAAGACAGTGAAGGTTGAATACCACTTGGAAAATTTTTACCTACATCAGCAAACACTTGAGATACATTACGATGATGTTGGATGAAAATTGTTTCCATGTACCTTGGATGGTAGAGAAGTTGTATCGTATCAAAACCTTCCTCCAAACTCCATCCAGAATTGGAGGAGGATTAAGAGGATCTTCCTTGAAAAAAATGTTGATGACAAGACCACTGCCATGTTATTAAAAGAGTTGGGTAATCTGAAGATGGAGAAAAAGGAAAAAGTGAAATATTTCAACCAGAAGTTCAATCGCATCTTGAATAAATTTCCAGAAAATACAAAACCTCATGACTCCATCACCGTAGATTAATACACTTCTACCTTTCCTTCCAATATTGTGCAATTGTAAAGTGAATTGTGAAACATACATTGATAGAAAATTATGAAGAGGTTATCGTTGTTGAGAAGGACTTGTGTAGTATTGGATTAATCTCAGATGATGAACCGGAAAAAGACTCCAAGGACGTGGGTAAGAGGTATCATGCCTCTGTGAGCATGGATAAAGAGAATTAACAAACTGATAATGAAAGCATGACTCATCTCATCAAGTCCCTGTCCACTGAAATGGTAGAACTAAAACAGAGGACAAGCGAGACCATTGTGAGCAGCAAGCATCCGATTTATAACGTGTTCAGAATGATTTCAGCTTCTAGCTGATATAAACTGAAATAGGAATGCAGAAAATGACACATATAACCATAAATACAGAAATAACACTTCATTTCATTGATATCATAATACTGAAATATGCTTACAAATAGAATGGAAATAAACTACCTCAAGTGATGGTAGCTTATCTTTGAGAAAAGATGTGGTGGCTACATGTCTCTGAACTGTGTTACAATGAGTCTCAAAGGCCTATTTATGATTGATAAACAATGGAAAACCCCAAACATCCAAAAATCAAACGCTAGGAGATGAAGCACCAAAATTGTGGGCGCTGTTTGGGTAAATTCTTACATTAACTTCCCGGGGTCGTAACTTTTGCATATGATCTTTGTTTGGATGTTATAATACCTCGTTTAGAATATCTCAAAGGGGAGGCCAAAACCATACAAGAAATCCATTTTGGGAAGTTTATTGTTCTCTCTGTTTTCTGTAAAAACTTTGTTTAGGGCCTCAAAATGAATCTGGAAGAGCAAGACCCGAAAAATTGCCAAAAATAGTAAATTGTGCTACAATTAAGGAAACTGAAAAACTGAAAGAGATAGTGTTTGGAGTCCAAGTGGAATAGGTGGGTGGCCACCAATATCCACCTAGATCACTAGCAGTGGCAGTAACCAGCTGACAAATTTTGCATAGAGTTCCAATGCTCTCTTGAACATTGAGAAGATGGGCATGGATCAATATTGCATGTTTCATCAAGAGCGTCATTCAGAAAAGACGTGCCCAAAATGGAACCAAGCCATGAGAATGATGGCTACAAAACTTGTTGATTCAGTCATGGCTAAAGAGAATACTGAGCCTAATGAATAAAAGGAAGAAGCTACTATAGTTGACGAAGCTCCAAGTGTTGGGCATGTAGTGAACATGTTTAACTGTATCCTCACACCCCAAAAGAGTACTACATATCAGCATCCTCCGAGTGATGGTCTGAACCAAAATAAGAACAACCATTACATCCTAAGAAGCCAAGGGTCGACCACCACAATTGAGTTGCCGAAGCAAAAATTCAAAGAAAAAATGTTAAGGAAAATCAACCCACTGGCTAACTTAGCACATAACACACAAAGAAAGTCTGAGAAGGTACTCTCACCGAAAAGTGTTTCCAATGGAAAGGATGACAGAACCATCCCTCTAGAAACCACAAACCAAGTTCCATCCCTGAACACCTCAGTCAATCTTCCCATTGTGGATTATAACATTGCGGATGATATGAAGAAGGTTCGTGCAAACATCTTCGTGTTTGAACTAACAAATATCACTAGTCAATGAGACATCCTTCTACGAGAACTTGGGAAAACTTCTACAGGTAATGCTACCTCTTTGAACAACAGATCTAGTAAGTCTCACGATACTCTCACATTTGTACTTAATGCACTCACGATGGATGCAAATAAACTCTAACCATTGATTTTGTTAACGTTCAAAATCTTCAATTTCAATGTACACAATTTCTTGATTGATTCTGGTGCATCAGTGAACATCATCCCATTATCTGTTGCCAAGAAAATAAATTCTAAATGGTACAAGATAGATGCATAGATTATTCAATTGGATAGGACTCATGTCTAGGAAATTGGTGAACTTAGATATGTCATCATCAACTTGTCATCTGACGGATGAGTCCACCAATGTATCAACATAGTGATTGTGGACATTCCAGAAGCATATAGAGTGTTACTGAGCAGAGACTGGTATAGCAAGATTCAAAGGTACTTTTCCATAGAATGGTCACACTTATGGCTTCAGTACAGGGGAAAAAATAATCAGATCTGGGTAGAATCAGAGATATATATGAAACACACTGTCACTCCCTTGAACGAGCACAATGCACCAATGGATTTCGCAAAATTAATTTTCGTAAATTACTTTATTGAAAATCAACTAGGGTGTTATCTTGTACAACCATCCCCAGTTCCACCAAACACATAGTTGGATCTCCTTCCTTATCCAACTGGTGATAATGAACTATGTACAGTTAGTAGTAGTAGTAGTACTAGTGTAGTTCATAGTCCCTATACATATGATATTTAGACTATGTATTTTGATGGTTCCAAAACACAAGAGGGATATGGAGCTAGTTGTTTTATAATAAACTCGTTGCAGAGAAAACATTTGATCTCTAGTCACTTGGAATTTCAGTGCATGAATAACAATGCAGAGTATGAAGCACTCATCTTGGGCTTGCAAAAGGCCATTGACCTCAACGTTGCCATCTTGAAAGTGGTAGGTGACTCAGAAATCGTGGTGCGACAAGTATGTAACACCATACATTGTGTGTCACCTCATCTTCAAAGTTATCAACAAGAGGTATGGCACCTTATCTCACATTTCCAAGCTTTTAATATTATTTTCGTTCCAAGAATGCATAATGCATCTGTGGATGCATTAGCAAACACTACTGCTAGGATTTCACCATTGAGTGATCGTTTTTCTATTGAAATTCTTTATAAGCCTTTCGTCCCATATAATATCCCCAATTTACCTATTTTTTATGACAACTAATAGATACTATATTTTATGGCGAACACTAACCTATTCAAAGGCGCAACCATCAATGAGGACAAGCATGAAATGACATTGTAGCATGTAGCCAATGCAAGTAAAGGGAACCTCATCCCCAAGGGTGTGGTATCATTCGAAAAGTTGTATGATCTGAAGAACCACCTCCGGGGTCTTGTCAATGCCACGACCCACAGTTCCACTATGTCGCATGAGAAGATCAACTTGGGAACTGATAAGGAATTGAAATATGTCAATCTCAGTACTTGATGCAAACCACAAGAGTGACAAGCCTTCATCTTCTTTCTCAAGTAGTACCGTGATGTCTTTGCATGGACGTATGATGAACTCAAGGCATATGACACGTGAATCATCTAGCATGTAATACCAATCAAGGAAGGGGCTAAGAAATTCCAATAGAAGTTGAGGAAAGTACATCCAACGCTTGAGCTTCTCATACAGAAAGAATTGAGAAAATTGATGGATGCTCAGATCATATACAGAGTGTGACACTCGACATCGGTGTCAAATTTAATCCCTGTAAGGAAGAAGTCTAGGGAGATCCTACTGTGTGTAGATTTATGGAACCTCAACCTCACCTCGGACAAAGATAACTACCCCATGCATTCTATGAAGAAAATACAACAAACGGTATCCAGGTCCAAAATGTTTTCTCTACTAGATGGATATTTAGTATATAACTAGGTTTTGGCTGCAGAGCCTCACAGAATCAAGACATCATTCAAAACAAAGTGGGGCACGTTCGCATTTCAACGAATTCCATTTGGGATAATAAACATTGGTTCAAAATTCCAACATGCAATGTACATCGCCTTCCACGAGCTTATTGGGAAGAGTGTAGTGGTCTATATTGATGATGTCATAGTGTAGATTTTCTTGTAGATTCACAAGTTCATGCAATTTACTAAAGCACAAGACAAGAATCTACTTCTGCTTTTATCCAACGGAAGCCAATAGATTGATGAAAGAAATGTGAACAAGAATAAGATAAATCAATGGCACATAACACAATAAGTTTTCCTAGGGAAAGCCACTGCTCAAAACCCTGCCTATCTGTATTGCATTAAATCAGAAATACAAGTGAAGATACAAAACTTGTTCTCATTAGACCAATTCCAAACAATTATGCTCAACTCTCTACCTCCCAAGCCTGCTATTAGCCAACACTTAGCCAATTTCCACTGCCTTCCAAACCCCTATTTCCTTATGAAATTCCTAGAATTGATAGCCTATATTTAAAGGGAATTAATGCTTCCAAAACTGCGCAATCCAAACATAGGTCCTTCTCTGATTGCATGCATGATATTTACAACTCAATAAATCATACAACTGATAGTACACTGTCCCTAAACTCTAGTCTCAATTGGGTATTTCTCATAACTGACATGCACGTGTTTCTAACGAGGGAATCTTCAGTTACCTACAGTAACACTTGTGGATGGACCAATACACCAACCGATTGTTAGTCCTCTATTAGTTCCACAAACAATTAGAACTAATTCAATTGACCATAACTCAGTAAACTGAGTTAATCTAATTACAACACAAATAAACTCATCCTGGACCCCTAAAATTTAGGGAGAACATATACATGACTACAAAAAGACTTCCAACTCGAAATTCCTAAGATAATTAAGTTAATTAAACTTAATTAACTATTTACAAGTTTATATGAGAATATAATTCGATTTTAATTCACAGTTTAATTCAAGGACAAATTAAACTGGAATTTCTTGTTTCCATTTCTAAACAAAAAATATTCTCTAAATAGAGTTCAAACCACCTACACCACTTGAAGAAGATTTTTAAGTGATGTTGCAACTACGGGATATCTTTGAATCCCAAGAAGAGTATATTTGCAATGTCGGAGGGTAATCTCTTGGGAAAGATCATTGGTAAAAGTGGGATCAAGGTAGACCTAGATAGGGTCAGGACAATCACTCATATTCCCTTCTTTGTGAATAAGAAAGCCATGCAGTTTGTCTTAGGGAAGATCAACTTCCTCCACAAGTTCATCTCCAACTATGCCCAGATTGTCAAACCAATACATGAGATGGTGAAGAAGGATGTAGTGTACAAATGGGATAAAAGGGAAAAGGATGTGTTTTCACATATCAAATAGGCTATAACAGAAGCGCCTGCATTGTATAGCCCATAATTCAGTAAATACTTCTTTCTATACACTTTTTCTTCTGATACCTCTCTTGATGTTGCACTCACTGAGAAGGATGAATTGAACAATGAATGACCTATCTTCTTCATGAGCACAAGTGTGCAAGGACTAGAGCTTAACTACCCCACCGTGGAGAGCTAGACTTATGCAGTGTACAAGGCAATAAAACACTTTAGGCCATATCTATTGAAGAACCATTGTGTTATCTTTGTTCCACGCCCAACAGTTAGGTCATTGTTTGTTCAACAAGAGTTGGGTGAAAGGAGAGTAAACTAGATGACCGGGTTATAATAGTATGATCTAGAAATCAAACCAGTTCACACAGTCAAAGGTCATGGTCTTTCCCAACTAGCAGCAGAAGCAGTAAACAGAAAGAGGAAGAAGAATAGCTTGCAAGATGGGGGAAAGAGATTGAGATGTATAACGTTGAGCGAGCCTCCATCACTACAATGATAAACTCTTGGTACATAGATGTGCACTAATACCCTAAGCATGATACAACGCCCTCTCAATCTTCCACACGACAGAAGAGGGAATCTTGACTTAAAAAATTATCTTATCAGTTGTTGCATGGGGTGTTGTTCAGAAAGAACCACAACAGAGTATTGCTCAAGTGTTTGGAGGCACATGATTTAGAAAAGGTATTATGTGATCTCCACGGCGGACCAGCCGAGGTACACTTTGCAGGCAACATTACAGCACAAAAGGTTATGGAGGCTGGATTTTACTAGCCTACATTATTCAAATATGCTCATGATTATGTCTGCAAGTGTCTGGTCTATCAAAGGTGTGCGGACAGAAACCAAAAGTCAACAACCCTGCTGCAACTGATCACAGTCAAAGAACATTTTCAACATTGGGGCTTTGACATCATTAGGGAAATTTTCTCGCACTCGTCAAAGTCACAACACTACATCTTAACTATTACATAATATTTCATGTGGTGGACATAATCTGTTCTGCTCAAACAGGTGAACGATTAGGAATTCATTAGCTTTTTGCAACAAAACATCATTTCCAGGTTTCGTGTTCCTACGTCACTTGTTTTTTATAATGCAACATAAGTTTCATCATTAATACTTTATGATTTTTCATTGGAAAATCGTATCATATTGAAGCATTCATCTAATTACTATTTGTAGGGGAATTCTCTTGTTGAATCCACGAACAAGAACTTTATTTGCATCATCAAAAAGACCATATTCTCTGAACAACGAAACTAGCACTCTACTTTAGTAAATGTCTTGTGGTCTCACCAAATCACGCCAAAAACTTCCTTGAACACCTCCCTTTACTTCCTTGCGTACGAAAAAGAAGCCATCCTCCCGCCAAATATTTACTTTCCCCTTATCCAACTGTCACAAGAGTCCCAAGGAAATCCATGTTTTTTAATTCAACATAGGATGGACACTCTTCACAAGCTAGAGGAAGAAAGTTTGAATACTAAAGATTTTTTTTACTTCACTATAGTCGTATGAAGAGGTGGTTTGACAAGAAGTATGTTGGGAAAAACAACTTTAGTGAGGGTGATGTAGTCTTAAAGTGGGACAAAGCCCACGATGACAAAGGCAACAACACTAAGTTTTAATCCATGTGGATTGGGCCATTCACAGCATACAAAAATCTTGGCCAACACACATATCATCTTCAATCACATGACAGGAAGATTGACTCTCTCCCTGTTAATGACCAAGACTTAAAACAACATTTTCAGTGAAAATCTGGGGATGTGCCCTACACTATGTACATAGTATTTTATTTTATTCCTTGTTTTTTGTTTGTATGAATTTTGTTTTGGTATTTGATATGTGAATAAGTGTTGTGCATGAATATGTTATGGCTTGTAAGTGTGTTTGTGGCTAAATTATAAAGAGGCTTGTAAAACTTCAACATTTCACTAACTTTATGTCCGTCTTCCTTGTGTTGGTTACATCTTTTTGCGGATGAAGTTCCGACAGAAATATGATCTGTCTATTAGGATATTTTTGGTACAACCATGAACCCTTGACTAGTCCAGAAGCCTCATTCCTATACATAGTTTTTCTACTTTGGTGTTCTCAAGATTATCCAATTAGTAGAAACGAAGAAGGGGAAAAAATATAAACGAGAAAACCTAAATCAGAGGTCTTTATATGCTTCTCTGAAGGAACAACCTCTTCTCCTCTCAATAAGTCAGGATCCCTCTTCCGCCTAAAAATAAATAAGTGTTGATGCATAGTTATATTTAAATAAATAAATATAGGTGAAAGAAGAGAAAGGATTCCCGCGCAGATAGGTGAAGTAAGAAACTCCAGCGGGATACTGTCCAGGATCACTGGTAGCAGAGAAATGTTTGTGTTCTTGTGTGACTCCGCCAAGGTCCTTTCTAGGCCTGCTCATAATGGAGAAACACCAAAGATGAAAAATTATACTCTAAAAATCTTAAACTCGCAAGATACACTACCCTTCCCAACTCGAATCATTATGATTATGTTGAATCTTATGTTGTGTTCAACTAAGAAGGTATAGAGGGGTCCATGTTTGTTCATGGGGTAAGTGGGAAGGCCTAAGTAATCTACACGATGAAGTGATTCTCTTATATGATTGATATTGTATGAATTTAATAGGTGTGTGGTGCACTAGTGTTTCGTAGGCCATTACAAGCAACCTGCTTTAGGGTAGTTTTATAGATTTATTGAGATTTGTTTATTGAATTTATAGAATTGTTTCCTCTCCAATCCCTTGCATAATTGCTTTGAGATCTATGTTTCAAGTATGCCTATACAGGAACAATTCAAGGTTCCATCTTTCATACTTCATGAGCTAGTAAATGGAAAGTCTTGAAATGATTTAGTTAATTTGCAGAAACATAGTAGTTTCTAGATTGTATGTTATTCATTTTAATTTATTTCCTTGAGTAGTGTTATTTAGTTTTGAAGAATGTGTGAAGAATAGAATAGAGAGATTTTAGTTTCTATTGTGATTCAAGCATTTGCCTTTGAACCTATTTTACATCTAAGAATGTGACTAGTGCTTGGGTAATTTATTATATAATAGATTTATAATAAAGTTTCCTTCAAGCTTTTAAGTTCATTTTGTATTCTAAATTAGATTAACTTAGGCTCTAATATTTCATTTCAAGTGCTTGCATCTGTAAGTTTTACAATCCCAGACTGATAATTAAACGTTCAAATTAGAATACATATAATTTCGCCAACACACCAGCTAGCTTGAAATAGTCCATGATCGTATAAATTAATATATAAGTATTCCTAAAATTCAAAAACTTGTATTTCTATTCAATTTTTGTGGAATGGATGCAATCTCGTAGTTGTAATTTGAAAATAAATAATTTTTAGAATGGTAATGTTCTTGTATTGAAGTAGTAATATGTTTCTGTGAAAAATGCTAGACTATTGCTATGTTCATGTTGAAGGTCGTGACGAATTCTTTTCTAAGAATGAAAGTAGTATTTGGAAGGAAGAATGGTTTATTATCTAGAAGTAATGTGGACATATAACTGTGGTGAACTAAGGTTAGCTCTAGGGGGGAAACAACAAGCTTCCATTAACAACATTCGTTGTTATGTATTTTACATATAACTACATCTAGTGGATCGTGATATATCTTAGAGGAACCAGGTCCCGAACCCTGGATTGGTAATAATAATATAGGGTATTGAGCATAATAAGAAATAAGTAAACAAAATCTATTGTGAATATAACTGCGTATAGAAAACTGTAAATTTCCTCTTCAGAAGGAAACTGTAATTAAATAATGGAAAAAAATGTAAAATACGTTTATATCAAAACATGAAATTTGAACACAATATCATGTAAGTGAAAATAGTAAAGGGAAACTCTAGTAGTTCATGTACCATATGTGAATAATTCAACAAATTCACTATTCAACCAAACCAATAAGAGCAGTGTTGAATGAGAAATATTTAAAACCATAAATGCATATGGATTAGTTTAGTCCCTGGGCCATCCAGTGAGAACCAAGAGTGTGGAACAATTTTGAAGTTGGCCTATTAATTTAAATTCTACAATAGGCTTGTGTAGGACCTAGGTTGTTCAAAATTTCAATGCATACTAGTAGGGAGTAATTGGTCATCTATGTTCCAAGTTCAATCCCTATGAAGAAGGGTCAATTTTATATGATAATCAGTTGTAGAAAGATTCGATCTAGTTTTCAGAACTATGCTCAAACTAATACTAAAACTTAAATACCATTAAGAAGTGAAAAAATGAAATTCAAACAAGGTTGTAAAGAGTTAACACCACGTGATGAGAGAAAATTCTGTCATGATATTATAAATAGATATATATAGTTACGAGTGTTCACATCCTGAATATACAAATAACCCCCAACCAGGTATAAAACCTAAGAATACGGTAATCATTTTAGAATCTATAAAAGAGAAATAACACAAAAATTATATGTGTACAATATCTAAATTATTACGAAAATCCATGTTACTTAATTTCTTTTATGTAACTATACAATTGTTTTACAACTCCGAATAAATCCCAATGAGAAATGAAATTTGAAGGAAACAAATTGTATAAAATAGACCCGAGTCTCATCCTTCAAATAAAACTAAGCCATTAAAAAAGCTAAATGGCTTAACCTTATTGAAACCCTTCGAAAAATTTAACCCTACAATTGGGCTATGGAGGAAGCCAACAAAGAACCTGTAAAGGAAGAGCAAGAAATATAAACCTGTTTGGGGGTGTGAAAATCCAAATTGAAAGCATTAAATTTATTTCCCCAAAAGAGTGTAACTAAATTTATCACATGCAACCAACAAGAACAAGACTGAATTTAACACTAGCACAAATTCATTATACTTAGAACCCGTAATAAGCAAGGAAATACATAGAAGAATAAATACCTTAGGTCTTTCTTGACTTGTTGGTAGACTCCGCCTTGGACAAGATTGAGAAAATTAATGGCAAGATAATATTTGCAATGACTCTAAAAGGAATCCTATAGAAAACAAAAAAGGACACTGACTGGGGCTACCTTGCATGTTGGATGACGAGGGTTTAAACTCTGTGACTGATAGCAAGAGATTCTATGATCTACCATAACACATCTGTAACCTAGGAACACAACAAAGGAATAAACAAAGTATTGTAAGTATCCTCCAATGTATTAAAACAAAGTTGGAAGCAAAGAACAATTTTCCATAAAGAATTACTCACCGCGATAGGGATGGGATAGCCACATGGTAAATTCGGTCCTGTTTTGATTAGAGTTTGCAGTTGGGTAGCAGAGCCCTCCTATGCACAGTAAGTTACAAATGAGAAAACAATGTGGCGAGGGCAAGGGAGTTAGTTACCTTAACCTCCTAGCAAGCATCAAAAGTCATCTCATCATAAACCTAAGGATCGAGGGTGAATAAGCATGCCACTTAATGACAATCAAATCAACCAAAAGTTCTCTCCTATGCATGACAACTAGAGTGTCGAGAAAATTCTAAGAGACATTACGTGGTGGGGTGTTGGAACATCGAAACATTATAGCATACACATAAAACATATAAGTGTACCGGGTTAGGTTATGGCTTAGTCCAAACATTTTAATCGTATTGAATGCAGAATGTCCCTATCATCATTTAAACTTAATAACAATGCATGCTCATAGTTAAATTCTAATCCCAATAGTTAAAAATGTTTCAAATATTAATACACATCAAGTAAATGTGTGAATGTCAGTTCCCTTAATGGATTAAAATAAAAAGTTAGTAATTGTTTTTTGGTGTCAGTGGATGTTACAGAAAAGGTCACCAGTTTGAAAATATGTGGGAAAAAATCCAATCATGCTAAGGGTTTGAAAATATGTGGGAAAAAATCCAATCATGCTAAGGCTTGGTGTGACCAGACCCAGTGGGATCCGTGGGTAATTTTGACAACTTATATGTCTTGATATTTGCAATAAGAAATGCTAAAAATAACACTGTCGTAAATAGCCAGGCTATAAATAGTAGTATAGCCATTTGAGATCTTAGCAACAATGGGTGAAAAGAGAAAGTGCTAAAAATAGCTTTTCTAAAAATATCATTTCGGAATCCCTTCTTATTTTAGTTAGTCCTTAGACTAAACATAGGAAGTAAAATTCGAATTTGATATCAACAACAGTTTGGAAATTAATTAATTAATTCATCTTGAGTTAATTAGTTAAGAAAAATCAAACTTGAAGTCTATGTGAGCACATGCAACAGTTTCTCCATTAATTGAGTAATTCAACCTTCAGTCAAAGAGATAAGGATGAGTTGTAATTAGTTGACATAGTTTAACTTAGTCAAGTCCAGTTAGATTAATTTAACAGTTTGTTAAATTAATGAGAATTCAGTTAGTTAATTCTTATATGCATGTAACTAGTCTAATTCAGATAACTGAAGATTCACTTATGGATAACTCATGCATGTCAGTTCAGTCAAAGACCCAATTGAGATCAGATGGAGGGAATGTATTATTAGTTTCTAGGATATTCCTTGGTTAATATTCCTTGCATGTAGAAGGAATATTATTCCTTATGGATTGTGCAGTTGGACCTGAGGTTATAGTGAGTGTGATGAGGCCAATTCACACATGTGATATCATTGGACCCCAAACAAAACTGCACAAGGAAATAGGAGGCTTGGAGGGCTTGAGGAAGATATATTCTATGTCTATTGAGTCTGTGAGTTGTATTGTTTGAGTGAAAAGAGATCAGGATAGCTTGAGAGTTAATTCTTTTTGTAACTTGAACAAGATTTCCACTTGTATGATAATACAGAGTTGGGGTTTTAGGCTGGTGCTTTCCCCAGTGATATATCTTCTATGTTATGGTTGATTACTTCTCATTCTCAGTTATATATGTTCATGTTTGATGATGCTCATATATGTTTAAGCTTTCGCAAAGTTTATGGTAGAAGTAGATCAAGTATTATGCTTTAGGACATTGCATATATAAGGTTGATCTACAGGTGAAAATTCTACATGGTATCGGAGCAAAGGTGATCAAGTTAAAACAGTATACAAGCAAGAGAAGTACGAAGTTTGGTTTCTGAATATTGAATTGAGTTCTTATCACATCTATTTCACCGACGGTGTTCAATGGCTTAAGACTTGAATATGCTCTTGATCGCAGTTTGAATTATATAGCCTAGAAGGATCGCATGGAGTAAGTATTAGAAGACAACAGTCTCAAGGACTTCATTGATCAAGAAGTGCAAAAGTCGATCGATGCTACTGAACTAGTGGAATGGAAAAAGCGTGTGTCTAGAGCAAGTAGAATCCTCCTGGAGGGAGTTCGAGATCACATTGTCTCGACCCTCCATGGGAAGGAGACTCCGTTTTCGATGTGGAAAGCATTGAAAAATCTTTATCAGAATAGCAGTGACTAGAGGAAGCTAGCGCTGAAGGACAAACTTCGCAAGATCAAGTGCAAAAAGGGCAACACAATATCTATGTTCCTGAACAAGCTCACTACCTGCAGGGATGAGCTTGCAAGTGTAGGGGTCATGACTGCTGATGACGACATGGTGATTCTAGCACTCCTCTGTCTTCCTAAGAGCTGGCATAGCTACCGGGACTCGGTTAATGGAAGAGAGAAACTACTAGATTGGGAATGACTTTGGTCGGATCTGATGTAGGAGGAGATAAGGTGGAGCACCAGGGATGGATCTTCATCAAAACAAGATGATGAAGAAAATCTATCTTTAGCGAGTAAAGCTAAGAAAGGGGAAGGGAAGGCATCCCAATCCAAATCTTCTCATGGTGGGAAGAAGGTTGACAAGTCGAAGGTGCGATGCTTTCATTTTCATGAAGTGGGCCATTATGCTATTCATTGCCCATAGAAGAAATCCAAGAAGGGTTCCTCAAAGGGATCTGATGGTGATGCACTAGCTTCAAAATTTGAGTTGGATTTCTCGCTTATCGCATGCATAGTTTCATCCATGGCGGGATGTGTTTGCTACCTGGATAGTGGAGCTTCTTTCCACATGTTGGGTGACAAGAATATTTTCAGTACATTGGAGGAGAAGGATCTCCAGATGCAGATCAAGATGGGCAATTATGGAAAATATTGTGTCTTAGGTGAAGGTACAATTGTGTTTCAGAGGGAGCATGGTGCTCCTCTCACCCTATCTGTTGTTAAATATGTACCAGGTTTGAAAAAAATCTTGTGTCTATTGATATGCTAGAAGATAAAGGCTATGATGTAGTCTTTAGTAAAGGAAAAGTGTTCTTGAGGCATATCGGCACTAGACAGGCCAAGCGAATAGGGATTCGAGTAAAGAATCTCTACAAGCTGGAGGTAGATGACTGTGTTGTATTGAGTTCCAAAGCAGAGGTGGTGCAAAGCCAAGATGTTGGTAGGCTATGGCATAGGAGACTGGGCCACTTGCATCACAGGGCCTAGAAGATCATGCAGCAAATTTCTACCGACTTACCCAAGGGAAAACTGGAGCAAATAGACACCTGCAAAGGATGCACCCTAGGTAAGTATGCGAAAGCTTCCTTTTAGGATCGGGATAGTAGAGCTGGAGCAATCCCAGAGTGAGTTCACTCAAATGTATGTGGACCAATCTCTACAGCCTCCACCGCTAAACAAAGGTACTATGTTATTTTCATTGATGATTTTTCTCGTAGATGTTGGATCTACTTTATGCAAAAGAAGGATTAGACCTTCTTGAGGTTTTGTGAGTTTAAAGCCTCAACAGAGAAAGAATGGGGGAAGAAAGTAAAAGCCTTGCGTAGCGACAATGGTGGAGAGTATATCTCCTAGTAGTTTAAAGACTTATGTGCAGCATAAGGAATTAAAAGGGAACTGATGGCACCCCATAACCCACAACATAATGGGGTGGCTGAAAGGAAGAACAGATCTATTATGGGAGTAGCTCAAGCGATGTTGCATGAACAAGGCCTACCACTTCATTTGTGGGCGGAGGCATGCAATACAGCAGTGTGCCTTCAAAATAGAAGTCCTCATCGTGTTTTGGGGATGAAGACAACTATGGAGGATTTTTTGGGGAAGCGACCAGATGTGAGTCACTTCCGCATCTTTGGATCACCATTTTTCTGTCATGTGAACAAAGATGCTCAGAAGAAGCTAGACCCAACAGTTGAGTTGGGGATACTTGTGGGGTACACAGATACACCCCATAACTATCGTGTGTTTCTACATGCCAGTTAAAGGATTGTAGTGCGCAGGGATCTGAAGTTCAACAAGTAGAGAGCCATGCAAGTGTCACTTGAGAGGGAGCTCAAGTTGCATGGTGATGAGGAACTTTTAGTTCCAAAGGAGGAGGAGCCTCCTGATGATGTGGATCAACCACATGCAGAGGATCCAGTAGTGGAGACCACCGCTCTTGGAGAGTCTTCCATAGATGGGCGGAAACACTCATGGGAAGCTGATAGATTGATGCAGGATGCAAGAGAGAATGTGGGGTAGCCATCCTCTCATCGCAAATAGAGGAGATCTCCTGAGAGATACACTGGCTACATGGCCCTAGTTAGGGAGTGTGTAGCAATCAAACCTTCTTCTTTTCAGGAGGCAGTGCAACAACGAGTTTGGGTAGATGCAATGGTAGAAGAGTATGATTCTATCATACGGAACAATGTGTGGGATGTTGTCCCTAGACCCACGGACAAGTCAGTGCTTAGTTCTCGATGGCTTTACAATGTAAAGAAGGTAGCTAATGGCAGTGTTGAGAAACACAAGGCAAGGTTTGTTGCCTGAGGTTTCTCACAGGTTGAGGGGGTCGACTACGATGAGACCTTTGCTCCCGTAGCAAAGTACTCATCTATCAGATCGATGTTAGCTCTATCAGCTCAGATGGGTTGGAAGATCCATCAGATGGATGTGAAGACGATGTTCCTCAAAGGGAAGATTGAGGAAGGTGTATACATTGAGCACCTCGAAGGATTTGAGACCTTTGATCGCGAGTTGCATGTCTGCCGACTCAAGCGAGCATTGTATGGGTTGTAGCAAGCACCCAGTGCTTGGTATACCAAGATCAACAGCTATTTCACCGAGTTGGGCTTCACCAAGAGTGAAGTAGATGTGAACCTATACCACATCATGGTAGATGGTAAGCCCTTGATTATTGTAGTTTATGTCAATGATATGATTTTGACAGGTGATGAGCAGCTGATACAGTCTTTCAAGGAGGACCTTGCAAGAGACTTCGAGATGAAGGACATGGGCCTCATGCACTACTTTCTAGGCATGGAAGTGTGGCAGAAAGATGGGGAAGTATTTGTGTCTCAAGGCAAGTATGCCAATGAGATACTCAGGCGCTTTCACATGGAGAAGTGAAAACCCATGCAGACTCCTCTAGCTGGGAACTGGAGAAAGGAGGATGCTACTTCAGGTGAGGTAGTAGTTGCTACTGTTTATCGATAGCTGGTGGGTTCACTCATGTATCTGGTGAACACACGCCCCGACTTATGCTTTGTGGTGAACCAGCTGAGTCAAGCTATGGTTCAGCCTACCAAGCTATTTTGGAAGGCAGTGAAGCATGTACTGAGATATCTCAGAGGCACTACACAGTACGGACTATGGTACAAAAGGACAGAGGGAGTGAAGCTGCAAGGCTTCACAGATGCGGATTGGGCTGGTAGTCCATTAGACTGAAAGAGCACTTCTGGAGGAATATTCAACCTTGGTTCAGATGCAGTTTCTTGGTATAGCAGGAAAAAGAGATCAAATGCACTTAGCTCAGCAAAGGCTGAATACATGGCTGCGAGTCAGGCAACATGTGAGGCCATTTGGATGCAAAAGATTCTAGTGGGATTGTTTGGTTAGATGATGGATACTATGGTGATACACTATGATAATCAGAGTTGCATAAAACTCTATGAGAATCCAATGTTTCATGATAGGTCCAAGCATATAGATATCTGTTACCATCATCTACGAGATTGTGAGGTCAAGAGGATCATGATGTTGCAGTATGTTTCGACCGAGGAGTAGGATGCAAATATTTTGACAAAGGCATTATCAAAATGCAAGTTTGAGTTCCACAGAGATAGGATCGAGGTTGTTGATAATCCCTTTCTTGTTGAGAGGGAGTGTTGAGATTTTCAACAAGAAATGCTAAAAATAGAAAATGCTAAAAATAGCATTGCTATAAATAGCAGTTCAACCATTGGAGATCTTAGCAACAATGGGTGAAAAGTGAAAGTGCTAAAAATAGCTTTTCTAAAAATAGCATTTCGAGATCCCTTCTTATTTTAGTCAGTCCCTGGACTAAACATAGGAAGTAAAATTCAAAATTGATATCAACAACAGTTTGGAAATTAATTAATTAATTCATCTTGAGTTAATTAGTTAAGAAAAATCAAACTTGAAGTCTATGTGAGCACATGCAACAGTTTATCCATTAATTGAGGAATTTAACCTTCAATTAAATAGATAAGGATGAGTTTTAATATTGAGTTGTAAGTAGTTGATTTATTTTAACTTAGTCAACTCCAGTTAGATTAATTTAACAATTTGTTAAATTAATGAGAGTTTAGTTAGTTAATGCTTGCATGCATGTAACTACTGTAATTCAGATAACTAAAGATTCACTCATGGATAACTCATGCATGTCAGTTCAGTTAGAGACCCTGTTGAGATAAGATGGAGGGACAGTGTACTATCAGTTGCTAGGATATTCTTTGGTTAATATTCCTTGCATGCAGAAGGAATATTATTCCTTATGGATTGCCCAGTTGGACCTGAGGTTACAGTGAGGGTGATCAGGCCAATTCACACATGTGATATCATTGGACCCCAATCAAAATTGCGCAAGGAAATAGGAGGCTTGGAGGGCTTGAGGAAGATATATTCTATGCCTATTGAGTCCGTGAGCTGTATTGTTTGAGTGCAGAGAGATCAGGATAGCTTGAGAGCTAATTTCTTTTGTAACTTGAACAATATTTCCACTTGTATGATAATACAGAGTTGGGGTTTTAAGCTGGTGCTTTCCCAAGTGATATATCTTCTATGTTATGGTTAATTACTTCTCATTCTCAGTTATATCTGTTCATGCTTGATGATGCTCATATCTGTTTAAGCTTCTGCAAACTTTATGGTAGAAGTAGATCAAGTATTATTCTTTAGGACATTGCATATATTAGGTTGATCTGTAGGTGAAAATTCTACAATATGCTCTGGCTACTCAAAAAACAAGTTAAATATACCAATCATCTCTGAGACTCACATTACCTAACAAACAAACAAAAAAATAATTATAAAATCAAATTATTATTATTATTAAAAAAAACTTTTTATATGATATAAAATCAAAAAATAATTAATTTTAAATAAAACAATTTAAACAAATAAATTTGATTTAAAATAAACATTAATTTTTTAAAATTCTTTTGGTTTCCATACTAATTAATTTTATAAATCTTTTCAACTTCGATCATCTCTCGTGTCTCAAAAGGCATTACTGGAATGATTTCACAACTGCATGTTCTAATGAAGTTTTTCCATTCAAGCCATCTACTATTCATTTAATTTTGGGTTTATCAAGTTTTTAGATCTTTAAATCTCTCAAAATACAAATAATATTTTAAAAATGAGAGGATTAATTCCTCTTATCGAAAGTTAAATAGATATATGGTAATTTTGAACAACACACCAATAAAATATTTTAACTATAATATTTTTTTTATTAATTTATTTTCTTTATATATAGATACACATATACACATATCCATAATTTAATGGATATGGTTTAATATTCATGCATGAGTTGTAGATTGAACAACACATCAATAAAATATTTAACTATAATATTTTTTTATTAATATTATTTCTCTTTAATATATAGATACACATATCCACATATCCATAATTTATGGATATGGTTTCAATATTCATGCATGAGTTTTAGATATTTTTACACTAATATCTATTCTTGAGTTTTGCAAGAAAACCATACAAAGTAAAATCCTTGAAAATAACACATACTAGGTAAATAACTTATTTACCATCATTAACTTCTCAATATAATTTAAGCAAATATCTACATAAAAAATGGATAGTAATAAGATTTGAATAAGTATACCTACCAAGAGTTACCTCCCACCATTATTTATGTTTTCTTAAACACTTATGTAGGAGTAAAATTGTAAATGTGTAGTTTTACTAGTGGTTAAAACCCACCAAAATTTATGCACATCATTGTTTCTCAGACAAGAAATTAGTTTTTGCACTTCACTTCTCAATTTATTAGTTCCCACTAAAGCAAACCTATTAAGTTATCCACTTCACTTTTCAATTTATTAGTACCTGCCGAAGCAAACCTATAAGATTTTATTTTACTATTTACTAGTATTAATTTAGCATCGACCAATGTAAGTTATAATCTTTTATGCAATTTTTTAACGAAAGATAATTTATAATGTGAGTGACAGGGACTACTGTACTTTTATGCAATTTTTAATGGAAGATAATTTCTAACGTGAGTGACAGGGACTACCGTACTTTGTGACACTCGTTTAATATGGACATTGAAATATATACATATCGGTAGCGATATTTTTTTTTTTTTAAATATATTTTTGTTTAAAATATTACATATAAACTAGACATAAAATGAATTACACATCACGTAGTTTATAAAATAAATTACACATAATGTAATGTCAATAGTATTATTTCCTCCCAACTCTATATTAAGTACTGAAGAAATTACAAATTTGTATCACAATACTTTCATTTACTTTATCTCTCTTTATGAAATTGATGTAAAATTAAAGTGAAATTGCAATATTTTATTTATGGGCAGCAATTTTTTCGTATTACTATTTTAATTTGTTAATATAAGTATTATTTTATTTTTTAAATGTAACATAAGCCATCAATTCTCCCATAAGCCATCAATTAATTTTTATTTTAAAGATAAAATAACACGTATTTTTATTTGTTTTGTTTTCTGCCAAGTTTTGGCATTCTTGACAAATCCCCTGATCTCTTGGAGAGGCAATCTGCTCAAAGTGATCTTTGTTGGCATCCTTGGTTTGTTTTAATGAATGACTCCTGCATCATTGGTTTTAATGAATGACTTGCGCTGTGAGAGTGTGGAGATCATGGTGATTTAATATTATGAATGACTCCAAGTGTGAGAGTATGGAGACCTTGGTGATTTAATCTACTACTCTCTTGGAGAGGCAATCTGCTCTTAGTGCTTTTGCGTTGTTGGTTTTAACGAAGATTATCGGGGTAAGAGTGGTGATTCTTACCTTAGTTGTGTGGGCTTCTTGTAGTGTTGCTACATGTAAAATGATGTATTTCTCTAGTCTCATGCTTAGTGTACTCATATTATTGAAGACTTGAGCTCCCAAAACAAGCATTATGAGATCCTACAAACTCTTTGTTATCATTGTAAATTTCATCTTTATCAAGAAACAAAAGACATATATATTTTTTAAATGAAAATGAACGTGAAATTAATTTATTTAAAAATAAAATAAAAAATTAATTTGAAAATAAAGTGACATTAATTTTATTTGTGTTCCTCTTGCGGGCAGATTGGATAAAAAAATATATTGGATTCAACTTAATTATCAGATTGGATAAAAAATATATTAGATTCGACTTAATTTATTAGTAAAAATATCAATAGTCATGTTCGGATCAACTTAGTTCCTTTTTCACCAATTTTCTTTATGATTTTAAACGTGGGCTAGTTAATCAATAATCCAACAAGTGTTTTGATGGATTATACAAATCATAAGTATCTAGAAAAACCCTTACAGATATAGGTAACTCCATCGGCAGATTTGTATACGTTGATCCATGGTGTCTTGGGGAGAGAGATAAACGCATCGTGTGGATTCTCATTGAAAAGTTCTACAGGGGTGGCTTCCCCAATCACATAGAAATCGCATGGAGGGATTTCAAAATAAAACAACGTCTTGACTTTTGGGGCATTCCCTTTAGGTGTTCTACCTATCATAGGACAGGTCATCTCATCAAATCCTTCCCTAGACACCCGAATTTTAAAAGCAGGGTGCTTCATGAAAAATCCCGGGCAGTTTCTTCAATGTCCTCTGAAAAGGAGAAGCCATCTCCGTCGGACAGTGTTAGACAGGTAGCTCCGGTTGACACCCATGTATACACAAATCTGGAAAACAGAATCAACCTGTCTCCTCGATATTTCTCTCAAGATCTCTCTCTGGTCCGCCTCTCTAGACTTGAATTCCAATCTTTGAAAGGCATTGGAATGGAACAAGATACACAATCCTTTCAGTGTTCGCCCCCACCCTGATTCCGCCTGATGAAGGAGATATTCCTCCCCCAATTTCCAATCCCTAGGACTTTTCAGTAGGCTCCCATTCCATCCTCATCTCATCATCCTCGCCTATGCCCGAAAAGGTCCTTTTTCCACCCTCGAAATGCACCGATGATATCTGCCACCCGCTTAAACTCCCTGGTCTCATCCCCTACTAATCATTTTGACAGTGACCTAGATCTTCTCCTAAGCAAGAAATCTCTTGAGCTGGAGCCATTAACCATCCACAAGCCCCGTAAGCCTTCACCTATTCTCATCAGTCCAAACTCTGCTAAAAATATTACAGTTAGGAGAAAACACAATGGAGGAAGTAGACATTTTCAGGGAAGAACTAAGGATGTGGATAGTGGAGTGAGGAGCCTATCCCTCATGGATGTGCCCATCATAGACATGTCAGAGTATCAGCCTCTTAGAGCACGCACGGCTAAAAAGTGACCCAAATGACCTTCATAATATCCATGAATATCCGAGGCCTGGGAGCAGACCTCAAATTTTTGGCACTTAAAGACCTCTTCACCTCTTCCAAGCCAAAGATCATTCTTGTACAAGAAACCATGCACAGCAAACAGATGTCCATCTCCTACTTCAGCGAAATGTTTCCCTCGTGGCATATCGCAGCCTTGGAAGCAAAGGGTCTCTCGGGAAGTCTGGCGGTAATGTGGGATCCTTACCGGATCAGAGCCAAAGACTTCAAATGATTTGCAGGCATCATTGTATCTACTTTCATCAGAGGATATAGCTTCCCCATTAATATATTAAATATCTATGCACATTACAAGAACAGGACCCTCTTCTGGGATAAATTTTTTGGCTCAGAAATTTTTGATATCGACTCATTAATGATTGCAGGCAATTTAAATATTACTCTTAGCTCATAGGAACGTTTGGGAAATTGCAGAAAGCGTGATCTGCTCGCTGACCGAATTAAGTTTGAACTCCTGCACGGGAATCTTGTAGATGTTTCCCCATGCAGATTGATGCCCATGTGGGACAATGGAAGACTTGCAGAGGCCTACATTGCAAAAAGAATAGACCATTTTCTTGTTCATGCCAGCATTATCGACAAAATGGGAATGCCTTTCTCAACCATTGAGAATGTTTACATCTCCGACCACAGGCCTATTTCCCTCAGCTGGAAGGAAAAGGGGTTTAGGAATGGCTACCCATTCAAATTCAATAGAATATGCTTAGAAGACCCTGCCTTCAATGATTTAATAACTAGGACATGGACAAATTTATCTGCAAACAACTATTTTCCCCCCTTTTTGACATTTTGAGACAAACTGTCCCAAATTAGGAAAGTGGTAAAGAACTGGCAATACAAAAAAAGACTGGCAGACAGAAAAGCTCTTCAAGAAGTGCAAAAGGAGCTGGACCGAATCTCAAATTTTTTGAAGACCAACTCACTCCCTTTCAGTTTGAGATGTCGCCTCAATGAGCTTGAAAAAAAGAAACAATTTTTACTAGAGCAGGAAGAATCAACTTGGCAGTTAAAAAGTAGGGCAATATGGCTCAAGGAAGGGGATCGGAATTCCAAATTCTTTCATAAGTATGCAAATGCTAGAAGGGAGAGAAACTCCATATGGAAGATCAGTGACGGTCAGGGAGGCTTTCTCTTCTCACAACAAGAAATCACAAATGAAGTTGTGATTTTAAAAATCAATTCAAAAGAAAGGAAAATTGCAGCTTTCAGGATATCCTATGGGGTATTGACTTGGCTCCTCAGATGTTTGACGACGCAAGAAATGAAAGTCTATTCCAGCCCATTTCAGAGGAGGAGCTTCTTGGAGTTATGAAGGCCTTTAAGAAGGATAAATGTCTTGGCCCGAATGGCTAGACTATCGATTTCTTCATTCACTTTTTTGACATCATTAAATTAGATTTGTTGAGAATGGTCGAAGCAGTAGGAATCTCTAGTAGCATTCATCAGATTATTTCCTCCACGCAAATAGCTCTTATCCCAAAGAATTTGGAAGCGGTCACCTTTAATGATTTCAGGCCAATCTCTTTATGCAACATATCCTTCAAGATCATCACGAAAATCATTGTTGAAAGATTGAAAGCGACCTTAGCCAGCTTCTTAACAAAGGATCATCATGCTTTCTTAAAGGGGAGGAATATACTAGACGATGTGGCAAACACTCAAGAAGGCATGTTCTCCATGGTCTTTAATAAAACAGAAGCTGCCATTCTGAAAATTGATTACAAAAAGCATTTCACTGTTTAGACTGGGGGTTCATCAGATGTTTGCTTGCTAAAATTGGCCTGAAATCAAATGCCATTAGCTAGATCATGGCATGTATCGAGAATGTGAACTATTCAATCATCATCAATGGAATTCCCTCCCCTTTCTTCCCAGCAGAAAGAGGGTTGTGCCAAGGGTGCCCTCTCTCTCCGTTGTTGTTCATCCTAGCAATGAACTCTTTGAGCCTTCATATCAATAAGGTTGTCTTTGAGAATAGATGCAGGGCCGTGAAGATTTACAAGAACAACTTCATCTCGAACAATTTGTTTGTCGATGATGTGCTCATTTTTGCAATGCTGTGCAGATTATCGTGGATATGTCTAAAAGATATATTAAATAAGTTTCAAAGTGCCACTGGTTTACGGATAAACAAGTCTAAATCCACTCTCTACCACAACGACGCCAAAATGGAAATGGTGGAATGGATATCTTTGTTGTTTGGAGTAGAAGTGAGATCAATCAAGGACAGTATTAAATACCTGGGTTTTCGACAAAAGGCAAAGGGATCCATTAAGGACGATTGGTAATGACTTATTGATAGATACTACAAAAAGATCTCCGCCTGGGAATATAAATATCTATCTCTGGCTGGCAGGATCGTTTTATCCCAAGCCGTTATATCTCAACTTGCAGTATATTGGGCCCACATCTTCTTTCTCCCGGCTAGCATCATACAAAAAATGAACAAGGTGACCGCAAACTTCATATGTGGAGGCAGATTGGTAAAAGGAAAATATGATCTCACCAGCATGAAGAAAATATCTTGGCCAAAATCCTCAGGTGGCTGGGGCTTTCTTGACTTGAGGGCCTTCGGGAAAGCACTTCTGTGCAGGTCGCTATGGAGGGGAATTTTCGGGAAAGGGCCCTGGAGCACTACCATTAAGTTAAAATATATGAGAGGCAAGAGTATGGAATATTGGTTTCGCCTAGGAAGGATTGGAGCCAGGAATGGTTCTGCGATATGGCTTAGCCTCCGCAAGATCGAGCAATACTTCCTCTCGAATCTAAGATGGTCCCTACAATCTGGCAGCAATATCTTCATTAGTCTTGACCCCATCATGAGCGGGCGTGAGAATATCTCCATTCCCGAAAGCATCCTTTTTTTCCTCCACAAAAAAGGCTTTTTTACATGGGACAAGCTTATTTTAGGATGGCAAGGGCCCCTCCCATCATGGAAATCAGCCTTGGATCTAGGTTTATCGGGGCACATGGAAAATCAGTGGAACACTGTCACAAATGTATTGAGAAGTTGTGGTTTTTACAGGTCTAGTCTGCATGATTATCTCATCTGGAAGGTGCCTTCCACTGACATTTAGGTTCGCGTCAAGGACATATATACTGACCTGCTAGGATTATCGCCCTCGATTTCTTGCCCCATTTTCCCTACAGTTTTTTGGAAAACAGGTTGCTCTTCTAAATTAATTTACTTCTCGTGGCTAGTGTTTAACAACACAAATCTGTCTTGGGAGAATTTAAAAAAGAAACAGTGGCACGGGCCGAGCAGATGCCACATGTACCAATCAGAAGAAGAAACAAACTATCATATGTTCTTCCAATGTAATTCTATTCAGCAAATATGGCATGAATTGGCTGCATTGTATGGCTTCCCCCTGGTCAATCACGTTTCTACTTCCGCAGCTTTTGAATGGTGGAGTGGACAGAGAGAGATATGGCGCCCCTTCATTATCATTGTCCTATGGTGTGCATGGAAGTGGAGGAACAAAATTATCTTCAATAATGTAAAAGAGCCTCTCAATGATATTTCACAATGCATTATTTCCATCTATGACACAGTTCTGAAAAAGCTTCCCAAATCGACAGCTACAATCCTAAATGGACACGAAGTTTCTCAAGTGGTCTCTCAAGCCTGCTTCCCAAAGGCTTTCTTTAATGGCGCTGCCCAACAGAACTCATGTGGCTGTGGGGTTCTCATTCTTTTGGACAAGAGCCTTCATTACAGTCTTTCTTGGAATGCAGGAAATGGCACCAACAGCTTGGTTGAGGCAAAGGCCCTTGCTGGTCTCCTTGCCTTCTGTTTTTTTCTTGATATAAATGCCATTTCTATTTTTGGAGACTCAAAAATCATGGTCGATCACATAAATGGTAGAAGCCAAATCAAGTGTCCCCACCTTTCTGTTTCGATGGACAGGATCATGTTCTATTGGGGCCATTTGCGAGACTGCTCCATCCAGCACATCTACAGGGCCCAGAACTGGCGTGCCGAAAATTTGTCAAAGGATGGTCTCCATCTTGTCCCAGGCTCCTGGTCCCTTGAGGTAAGGTCTAGAGGGGAATCCTTCTTCATCTAGGACTTCTCACTCCCAGGCTTTTAATCCACTGATCCAGCTTTTCATCCTTTTGGCTTCTCATCGCTTTTGTTCGGCTTATATGTGTCATATTGACATAAGGGGCCTCTCCTTCATGTATCTGTTTTGTTTTCTGCATTGTATCTGTTGTATATGCTTATGTATCTGCTCATCTTCATGTTCCTGATTAAGTATCTGCCTTGTATCTGCTATATCTGCTTTGTATCTGCACATCTACAGGTAATCATGTATCTGTATACATGTTTTTATCTGCGTCCTTCTTCAAGGATCCTCTCACATGAGCTATTTCCTCATATATATTATGTAACTATCTGCTCTGTTATATTTTCTCAATATAATACAATATTGCTTTTTCTTTCTTGAAAAAAATAAAATAAATAAATAAATAAATATCTAGAAGATTTAAAATTTATGAGGGTTGATTAGGCAGTCTGAATAAAGTTTTTTTTTTATGTTTCCCTTAAGCTTTAGATTCTACCTTTATGGAAAAAATTAATGTATAAAAAACACTTTTCTAGAAACTAAAATAATCTCGCGGGAAAATTCAAGGGTAAAAACACTTTAAAAATAATCTCTAAAATATTTCGAAAAACTAAAATAATCTCTAAATAATCGAAGCTCTGCTTCCATCTAATAAAAACCTAACAACACTATCCAAACTAGACTTCCATCCAATAAAAGTCTAACACCTCCTAGTTACCAAAATCCAAGAAAAAACATAGCAACCATCAAACTTGGAACACCTCCTAGTTACCAAAATCCAAGAAAAAACATAGCAGCCATCAAAACAAATCAAGACAACATAAAACATGATCGAATAAACAAGAGGCCCGGCATCTCTGAAATCCCATGCCTTAATTCCATGGATCATCAACCATGCCCGCTTCACCAGATTCCCTCCGAGGGTTTTATTTTCGATTTGGAGTTTTGCATCGTGTCCGACTAAATGTTAATAATAATTCCATTTTAAAATTTTTATTTACAGAATAAGTTAAATTAATAATAATAATTTTTTTTAACCATTAAATAAAATATGCTATTTGTTATTAAAAAAAGTCTTCTTATTTACGTAATAATTTGTGAATAATTTTATAAAAATAAATGTGAGATTTTCATTCTATAATTTGTATTTATTGTATCGAGAGGCACATTCTATAGTTTAGTATGAAGGAATGTGTGATTTTATCTATTCTCAACATCAAGTTGACAAGTGTCTCTTTCAAAATAAAAATACATATTTAATTAATTTTAACTAAAAATATTAGAAATCATCAATAATCTCACTCTCACTATGTTCGGTTGGTTCATTGTCAATATTATAACTCACAATAAAAGAAATGTAGTAATTATTGATATGAAGGAGATATGGTAAAAATATATCTCTTTGAGTGCAAATAAAATATTTATATATTAGGTCTCTAGAAAGATAAAGTAATTAAAAAAATCTTATATTTTGCTTCTAAATATTTGAAATAAGACTTAAATACACTATATACGAAAATATTTCAACTACCAAAAAAAGAAACAATAAAAAGTAAAATAATTTAGTCACTCATAATAAAATGAAGATGTGTAATTCGTTCAATTTTTAATAGAAATTTGATATGTAGCATTTAAAAAATATTAATAATAACAAAAATATTCAATTTCGATTATAAATAAAACATTTTAACATGTAAAGTTAAGTAATATTGACATGTATTTAAGTCAAAGGAGTTTAGCTCAAGCAGTAGAACCACATATTATGTTTCTGGCCCCAAGACATGCTAGACTTGATAAAAAATGTAAAAATGAAAAAGGTATAAACAAGTTATATATATATATGAATGAAGAAGGTATAAACGAGTTATATATATATATATATTATAATATAATATATATATATATATATATAGTAATTATATAATAAAACAAAAAAATATTTTACTCCATAAATAAAATATTTAATGTCTATAATAAATAAAATATTTCAATTATACATATATTTTAATGTTATATAAATAAACTTCACAAAATAATGGTTCAAACATTATAAAACATTTTGATATGTTATATAAATAAACTTAGGAAAATAAATTAGACATTAAATTTGCCTAGGGTTTGGGTCATGCCACAAATAATCAAACAACAATTTTTGCATTATGGAAATGTTTGGATATATCTATAAGTAAATGAATAAGGAGATTAAAAGTTCTCGGGGATTCAATGATAATCTTTTTGCATTATGGGAATGTTTGGATATATCTATAAGTAAATGAATAAGGAGGTTAAAAGTTCTCGGAGATTCACTGATAGTCATAAGGTTGATCTCCAAGGCGAAATTCGAAAGAGGCCCTTCCTACGTAGTTATGGTGAACATGATTGCATTCTAGATAGAAAATTTTGATAGGAATTTCCAATTCCACATCCTCTTGGAGCAGAGCTCAGGCTTAGGATATTAGAATTTAATAATGGTCATGGGGTATTTTCCCATCCCTTAATTCAATTTCTATGTGTTATATGGAAAGGGTGAATCATCATTATGGGCCATTCCTTGGTCCACGAGAGCATCATTGAACACAAAGGTTTGATTCCGAGATTTCAGTGTAGTAAAGTGCCTCATCCAAATGGCGTAAACAACAAGTGGTTGCTTAAATGTGGAGGGATAACGTAATCCACATCTCTTCCTCTACTTTCAAATTATTGTAGGGAAGATAGATGGTATAGTACAAGGACCCATTTTAATTTGGATCCGATGGGGTCGTTCAAGTTGTTTATCTAAACGAAATTCTCCATGGTGTCATTCTTTATTTCTCTATTACATTCCTTTGGTTTGGCTGTTATGCAGATGGTAGATCCCTCTCTTTTTGCAGGTTGTCAAATCCGAGGAGATCAAGAATTAATGTTGCTTCTTGGGACCCATCTCAATAGGTGGGCAAAGGAAATTTTAAACTTTTGTTTCTTATTATGCCTAGTGCCTTCGAAATTCGAGTCTCGAGATTTTTAATATGGTTTTCGCTGAGGGGAAAGCTCTTGATTTAGACCTAGAACGATGGAAAGAATTAGTGGACAATTTAGTTGAGGTGTTGATGGGCACGGTTGAACTCTCAACTAGAAGGATGGAGCTTGTGAAAGGTGAGAGAGAAGCGAGATTCAATCTTTTGAAGAAAAATATGCGTGGTTATAGATGAGGATGGATACGAAGCTTGCAAGTTTGGAGTTTGAATTATTCGTGTGGAAAATGAATGCTGGTAGAAACGAGTTATTCCCAGGTGACATGTTCTAAGCATGGAAATGTAGATATTGGTCCTAAAGTCTAAGATGGTTTGTCCCACGATAAAGAGATGATCTAGGAATACAAAGTTGAAGTTGGGTTAAATTTTGGGAAATTTTGCAAAGAATATGAGAGGTTTCAATGTAAAATCATAGTCTGGGCTAATTTAAATATTTATGTTTTGTTATGTATTGAAATCATATTAAACTTTTGGGGCAATTTTGCAAAGAATATGGGAGCTTTCAACATAAAATCATAACCTTGAAGACTTGTAGAGGAATTTTTTTTTTTTGTTATGGCAATATTGGAACATTGAAGTAGCAGAAATAACTAAAGCATGTAAATGGTTCTGACCATGCAACTAGATTTTCTAAAAAAAATATCTATTCCATTAAAATAAAATTATAAAACATTTCAAGTAGTCTTATTAATTTACATTTTGTTCATTTTCCAAGTATATTTGGAGGTCAATTTAGTATAAAATATAGTAAATATTTGTTGAAATTTCTCTAGAACCAGATGGGGAAGGGCTTGGTGGGGCCTACACCTAAGGTGATGTGGCAGTGCCATAGGGATCTAACAAGGACCACGTGGATTCCATGAAGGAGCCATTGATGATGTGGACCAAATTAAGATTATATGCCAGTGCCACATGGCCCATAGGTGAATGCCACATGGAAGCAGTGAGTTAATGCAAAAATGTGCTTATGTAGAGGAAAATCCCTTATTAATGACTTGTTGGAGCGACATGGATGCCACATGGGAGCCACATGACCTTATTGTTAGAAACCAAGACAATACTTAAACGACGGTGAATCAATATTATAGGGAATTTAAAAATTTCTTTTACTTATCCAGAATACTAGGACACCAATCAATACTTCAACAATTAATTCATATCAATATCACAAGAATCAATTATTAGTAGCACAATGGTCACACATAGATTCTTCAAACTTTCATTTATTTACTTCACAAAGCCAAGATTATACTTGTTGTTTCAAAGTTCTCTGGTTGCAACTAGAAGGAAGTTATTACTCCCTGATTTATCAACTACAACTAAAATGATCTACAATCCATGAGTTTATTAGCTACCACTAAAAGCATCTTCAACCCCTAACTATTTACCAGCAACTATTGGAAGGAGCTACAACCCCTGACTGCAAGTTGTTACTTTCTTGAACTCAATGATTCATATTTCATTCCATTTTCAAACTCAAATCATGAAGGCCACTTCCTTTCATAAAAAAATAAATATCTCTTCAAATACTCACCATAACCACCATAAAATCACCTTTATAAATATCTAATCACTAATCAATCCATCATCCACACCAACGACATCAATCCATGAACAATTCGTGTACAACAATCTTGCAAATTCGATTCTACTTATAAAGAATTTGGACTGATATTTTTAGTTGTTGAACTTGTAGTTAAGTTTAAATTTTCATAGGTTTTGATCTCATTAACTTCTTGATTTTCTAATTTTGGAATATTCTCTTAATGTCCACAATAAGTCTTCTAACTCTCCTCCCCTGTCTTTGCAAGAAAACTGGAGTTAAACTTTCCAAGTTTGTAATTCTGGAAATTTTACAGAACTTCGCAGAGGTTTTCTAAATTTGGCTTACCTCCAAATTTAACAATTCTACCAATTTTGTATCCAAATACTTCCATTCCACTATACTAGCTACCAACTTGTTCATGCCTTCCTTGTAAGTCTTAGTCCTCTATCAAATATAATAAACACCAAATTTAAGTTTTCAACCAGATTCATGCTAAACCTTCAATATAGGCCCAACACTGCCAAACTATTAAATATATTCTCCGTTAGGCCCATTGCTCTATATTCCTAGGGGTTTAATCCAACGTCTAAAAGCTTCACACATGTGGTCACAATGCCACACAAAACCTTCTGTTGGTCGCAAACATTTCTCCTAACACTTATTTCTTGGGAGAAACCCTCTCAGAAAAAACTCAGTGGAGCGCCCCCACATTATCACTAAGATCGTTTCCTCCCAGGCGATATTCCTGCAGGTCCACCATGCTTTCATTGCGTCCGATCAAATAATCGTTGGGATGACCTGTCTACCATGTTTTCTCAGAACATAAATGTTGTCATCCCCTGCCATAAATATTCACGTATCTCAGCTTTTGTCTTCTCGGCAAAAACTCAATGGAGCGTGAATGGTTTCTTCCGGAGACCATTTCTTCCAAGGACTGAGTTTCCTTTGAGATTACAACACGTGTCACTGTGCACTATTGTGGACCAATCAAATTTTAATTGAGATGACACCTCATCTACCAGTTGTCTACCACCTCTACAATGATGCCACGTATCACTCACTTAGTTGTGCCATGTGTCACCTAGTTATTTCCTACCTGGGAACCCAAAAATGTTGAATATGCATGCCACATGTCACAGTCAGATTGGGCCATGTCATGTTGAGATAATCATCCACCTTTTTGTCCTCTGTCAACCAATAAAAATATACCACTTGTCATCTTCTGGTTTTTCCATGTTGTTAACAATCCAGGTCATCATATGATGGCAAGGTAAGTTCTCGGCCTTAGTTTTTCCGTAATTTCCTCTAGAACCCAAACCATCGAATTCAAGCCCTTCTATTCATGCGACCTGAAGTCTGTGACCTATGGTCTAGGATCTTAGGAAAAATCACCTCATTGCAAATGTCAACAAAAATTGAAGTTGTCTCTCTTAGAGAAATCTCTGAGAAGTTGCTTCCAAGATTTCTGTCCCAATATGGAGACTTTGATGACAACCTTGTCTGTTCTCTAGCTCTTGACATTCTTGCATTGCACCACCAAAACCATTTACTATCTACGACACCATCCTCAGTGGTTTTGTAGAAAACGAAGAGAGTTTACACTATTCATATAGGTTGTCGATTGTCCTAATCAATGGTTAGTTGATACCACCAATAGCAGAACCCGCCTCTGCATTAAACTTTGGGCGGGCATAACCCTCCACAATTTCTTCAAATATCTTCAAATGGGGTCAAGAGGATGCGTGGAAACTCATATGTTGTCGAGCTTTCATAGGGTTTAATATTGCTCTGCTTTTCGAATCAGTCTATCGAATTTGGTAAAATGCCAAAACTATCTCCAATTAAGTCCTTACCACCAAGGTTATCTACACTTTTTTGACTTTGGGGTTCCTGATCTTTGAATGGCAATAACTTTCGATCGAGGAGGCCATTTGCAGACTTCCATATACCACTAGAAATCTCTTTCAAATCTATATCCACATGATTAGTTGCTAATAACACTTGAGATGATCTGGGATACCTAAACTAGCTCCAAAGTCTCTACACCTTGACCATTCTTCTTGTAACCACATTTCCTTTTATGTAATCTTCTTTACCTTTGCCATCAATGGAAACATATTTTTAACATTCCACCCCTTTGGCATTGATGGCAACAACATAATGAAATAAACAAAATAACACCACAAAACATGAGCATGAAAGCAAAAACAAAACATACTTCTTACTCTTCTTTTTCTCACTTCTCTTTCATCTCCTTGTGTTGATGTTGCTCCTCTTATTATGCACTTCTCCTTTTTGTGGTGTTTCCTCTTCCTCTTTCTTTTGTTTGAGGTACTTCTCCCTTTAGTCTCAACTTTTATTATTGGACACATTCTATATAGTGTTGTGCCTTTACTACTGGACACATAACAAATTAAAGAGAAACAAAAAACATCGGTTAAACACACGCTCACAAAAAAAATATAATGTTATGAATTAATTCTAGTTCTAAATCTAGCATTACTCTACCTAATTATAATTCATTTTAAATCTTGTTTACTAAGTTTCTAAGAAAATTTGCTGGCAAAATTGTTCCTTGCATATAATGCCAAATAAGACAATCTCAATGGTCTAACTCAAGTGTTCTAGAGCCACACATGAAATTATGTTATATTGTTGTTAATTGTTGTGGATCGCGAGATCAACTCTCTTCGATTCCCTTGCGGGGAAACCCCATAATCAAGTAAGTTGAGATGAGAAAGACTAACAAAAATATAAGTATATATAAAATAATTTTTTTAATCTATAATAAGTCATTAGTATATACAAAATAAATACAAAAATAACCTTAATGGTAAAATTACCATTTTAGATTACTTAAATGGTTAGTATAAACCGGTTTAACACCTTTAAAAAAATGAATTTAAACTTTAATTTATTGAAACTATGTAATTTCAATAATTGATATTAGCCCTTCATATATATAAATTCTTTTAATATAGAACATTTTAAATATTTTAAAAAATATAACCATTTAAAAATTAATATATTTAATATAAGAAATTATAAATTATATAGTAATAAATAGACAAACATAATAAGTATACGAATGTGATATCTGCCTTAACTCTGATGTTGCTTAACTATAATGTTAAAAATTCATATAGATAGATGCATGGCTTGTGAGGAAAGCAACTAGCGTACTTCCGAAACCATCAAATTGTAAATGATTATCATCCATGTATGAATAGAGTGCGTTGAGGGGTTGACTCCAGAGAGGGCAAAAAAATATGGGGTAGAGTGGTGGTGGATATGTTATACCGGGCACGGCCAACAAGGAGAGGTTGGTAGGGAAGGTGGCGAGGTATTTTCATGGGTTTGACAGCCAACGAGGAGAGGTTGATAGGGAAGGTGCCGAGGTATATTCAAAGTGTGATACTCCGACTTAATTAATAATCATCTCCTTTAAACAACAAAGTGGGAGAATTTTAAAAATAAATATAATTTATTTAATATAATTTTAATTATTAAATATTTTTTTGATTTTTTGACGATTTAATTTGGTTGGGTTTGTAAAGAAATATGGTAACAATCCAACATCTATAGGCATTTGGCAAAAGTGAAAGGGTGACTCCTTATGGACCACTAAGAGTATTCTAGGTGGCATGGTTTTCCTTGAATGAGGATGATCAGTCAAACTGCATTCACCCATTAGTAACTAGAGATGGTGGTTTTCCTTAAATAAGGATAATAAGTCACACTGCATTCGAGATTAACAACTAATAATAGTTATCTTCATTACTAATTTGACAACTAAATTAAGATAAATTTTCGAACAATATACAAAAAAATTCAATAATCAATTACCTTGAAATTTGTGAAATGAAATCCCCTAACGTAATTCAAACATAAACCGACCATCAAACATGTACCGCTTCCAGAGATTCCCTCTGATGACGCCACCCTTTCACCTTTTTCCCACGTCTGCATCACAATTTAGTTGTATAAAAGAATAATTCTCCATAAACAGCAGACCCATCAGAGGGTTATGCCGCGATCTGCGCATATATACAAGTCCTGTTCATAAATAGCAGACCCCTGAGAATGCTCTGCGGTGACCTGCACGTATATACAAATAATACAGCAGCGTCATTCCCAACACTGCCATGGCCGACACCGTGTTTTTGCCATACTACATGAGCCTCGACGCTATGAGATATTTGCCCGAGACCTCGCACGGCGTAGGGGTCATGTCGAGGATGAGAAAGACGGACGAGCGGAAGAGATGGGAAGGGAGAGACCATTTCAGGGTGATGAATTGCATGACCTGGGACTTCCGTGCTGGGCAAGGATGGGGAACAGGCTTACGGTAGCTACCTGGGGTTCCTAACATGACTGTTGATTGCCGATGATAAAACGGTATTTTTTTTGTCAGTCTAATGAATAAATTATCCGGTGTTTAAATTTGGGTGGGTTTGAATTTTATTTGGAAGGGGATATATTCATTTAATCTTTCAAAAATCAAAGGTTATAAAAAGGTTGTAGTTTTGTTAACAAGTATATATAAATATCTTTAATAAAAATGTCAAAATTAAATAGTCTCTTTTTAAATATTTAAATGTCAAGGAAATACCAACAACAAAGTAGTGGATATTTTCTAGAGAGCGAAAGAAATCAAAACATTCATCAAAATGACACTTTTCGCCTAAGCTAAACTCGACAATGAAAATATGAAGCAAACAAACTTTTCTTGATAGGAGGATAATGAAGAATACCTTATGACTGAAGATATATGTTATGGAGTAGTGAAAAGGCTTTGAGAATGGACCAAATCAGCATGGGCTAATTTGCTTTGTGGATTAAGTTGGAGCTCTCACCTTGACACCTCCTATATGTGAATGGACAGAAACTATACAAATGCTAATGGTGATGATATTAAAATCTATATTTTTACTGTCTCCTATGCTATTAGGTTTCCATCTTGATCTTAATCAATAGATTTGAAAACTAGATCAATGAGCCCTACCTTTGTTTTTGTTGTTGATTAAATGCCAATGATAGTCTAGCGTCAAACCATAAATGATAACTTTCCCTTTGTGGATGATGGGTTGCACCATCTATGGATGACGAGTTGCAAACTTGCAATTTAAAATAAAATGGAAAAAATGGATGCAACCTGCAGGGAAAGAATGCTTGAGGATAATCAAGGAACCGGAGTCAAGAGTGCACGTGAAGTTGTTGCACCGGTCATTAGATATTCAATGAACTTCGTTGACCCATGCCATTGTAATAGCACCAACTTGGGCTATCAATTTTCCAGCCACATTATTCTTATGACAAACTATGATTATTAAAAGAAGAATGAAGGCAATACATTGAAACAACGAAACTCGTAGTAATGTTTTGGATATATATTTGTGTGTGTATTGTAATCTAGTATATGGTCTCACATGGTTTATTGTATAAGACTTACCATTTGTCATCCAAGATTTAATGTTTGGTACACAGATATCATTATTCATGATTTCATTAACCCCACATCACTAATGTATTCGTTTCAACAATGTCAGGCCCCTGCAATGCTGCTTACAATTGAAGTTTCTATTTTTGGTTTTCTCTTGTACCCTATTATCTATGGTAGGTGGGTACTATCACCCATCCTCTATCCTTTCCCATGTCATAGTTCACCTTGAAGTTATTGCTTTACAACAATTCTTAAAACTTTTATTCTCTGCAGCTTCTTCAAAGACAAGATAGTTCCTCCTTTGGGCTCTTTGTCAAAACAAATTAATGATGAGTACATCAAATGTTATACAATCACAAAACTGATTCTTCGTATGAATAAATATGAAGATTGCAGAGAAAATGAGAGAGAAAGAGTTCATGCAAGGAATCTATTAATATATTGGGTGATTGACAAGATGATTCTATGAGATATGGGTAAATAATCACAAAGTTATGTTGAATTTTTCAAGATCATGTTCATAATTATATTAATTAAGTGCATTTTCACACGGTTTCACCACCTTTTCCTTAAACAAATTCCAAAAGTGAAGCAGATAGTCGAGAAATTAGTTGAGTTACTTCTAAAAATCCAAATTAATGGATTAAACTTGCCATTCTTTCGAGGGAATGAGTGTAGTGGGATATGTTGATAGAAAACAATTCCTTTAAGATGTATGTGCCCCTATTTTTAGAGTAGTTTCCTTCAAGACGTACATGGAGCCAATTTGTTCCATTGTGATGGATGCGAGAGTATATTATAAATTAGTATATTGTCTATAAAAATGAATGAAATTAATTACTATTATTGTCTTCACCACTAATCATTCATTAATATCTTTTCACTTTATTGCATAAGGAACCTAAAACTTCGTACTCCATATAAATTTACTTGCATTATGGGTCAATAGGTAGATGGAATTGCATTAAGAAAGAATGTGTGAGATCAACATGAAAGAAATACTAGGAGATGTTGCCTACGATTATTTATTGTCGGTATAGAAATAGTCACCATGTCATTTACACAATGAAGTCGACAACGAGTGATTCAAAAGGAAAGGGTTGATCCAGAATGTGTTCAAATCAACATGGAGAGGGTGGTTGAGTCAATTTCTTAGCAGCAAAATATGAGGTGGAGAAGAACACTGTAGGATTCGAAGTTAGGTTGATGATGATATTGATACAAATTAATGTTAGCATAAGGGTAAAAAATGATAAATTTAGTGAGCGGCCTGAGACGCAAAATTTTTATGATTGTGGGAAAACAGATTTAATGTTTTTGTATGTTTATGTAGAAGAAGCTCAAATATATCTCCAAAGATTGTTGCATAATGATCCCATGTGTATGTAATCTAAAATGTCAGATTCCATGACTACCATCAAAATGTCAACTTCTGGAAATAGGCATTGCTCATATTAAAAACTTCTCAGAAGTTAGTATTGGAGTACACGGAGGAGGCCTGGCTGGGCATTGTACTCAGACCTCCCAGGCCTCCTAAATTCACAGGGTGGTTGTTGATGCAGGAGCATCCAACACCCTTAGTCAAAGGGAGGAATCCAAAGCGAAGCAAAGAGGAAGATGTGGACCAGGGGAGCAAAACAAGGAAAAATCTGTTTTAAAACAAATTTAAAGATGGAAGCGATAAGTCTCTCAAAGACTTGATCTAAATTTAATCTTCCATGTGTATGCATGTAGCGTGCTTTAAGGGCTTTTTGTTAGAGGATATGATCGGATCCTTTCAGTGATCCGATCCAATAAGCCAATGTTCCTTATATATAAGTGATTGAACCTGCGTGTTCAAAGTAGTAGATAGAGGAAAGGTAAAGAGCAATAGATAGAAGACTATGAGAATAACATATTTACAATGTAGTTGAAGGAGAACCTGCACTAATATTGAAATGCCTCAGATTTGTAATTATGTTGTGTATAATATATAGTGTGCTTAAGCGTTGATTTGTGCTTGTGCCTTTTATTTCTTGAACAGCCTGAGTATGCGGGTTTGATTGACCATCAATCACGATTGGATCGATGGTGATCCACTAATTAATGGATTGTTGTTGTATATGAGTGTTCGTGCATAAATGGAATGATGGCGTGCTTAACCAGAATGTTTCCAGACTGTGGCGGAACTGTATTTAAGCATAGAAACCCATCAAAAGACAATTAGGGCTAAGTTAAGGAGAAAACTTACTAGAATGCCCTGGAACTATTGGATTGGGAAGATGAATGTTCCAAATCCTTTACCGCATCGGCGACAGAACTAAATATCGCATCGGCAGAGTCCTCTTGAAATGATATCAGAACCGGAATTCAATCATAGCGATAGCGATATGCAATTAAATCGCAACCATCAGATCTGGCGTCAGATCAATGGCCCAGATGCAATCAACGATCGCATATCGGAGAGGCCAAAGGATTTGGACAGTGAAGTAGGGAAGGGTCGATATGTCGATGGTGATGTCGCCGATAAAGCCGATCGGCGATTGGAGGTCGGTTTGATCGCTTGTCAAAGTTCGGAGGTCGGCATTAGAATAGGGATGCAGAAAGCTAAAAGCGGATCCACCAATTTTTTAGTTGCGGGCTTATAAGATTTGAGGTCCGACCATGGAATCAAAGCGGGGTTCCTTTGTAAATCCTGTGTTCTCGTGTTTTCTGATAGTTGTGTGGCCATGGGGTTTTAAGGTTTAACACCTATATTACAGCTTCCAATAATTATATTAGCTCTGATAAAGTGGTGGCTCTGATTCTTGTGTGGTCCTACAAAGGTTCATAACCTCAAACACTTTTGATGGGCTTTGTGGGCCATAACCCATAGGCCTCAAGATTGATTTATTAAGGGAAAGAAATTTTGACTAACCCCCAAAATCTCATTTCCATCATTTGGTATCAGATCAGGAGGTCATAATTTTTTGTGCCTTGGGAGTCTGATGCAGGAGCATCTAGCACCCTTAGTCAAAGGGAGGAATCCAAAAGCGGAGTGAAGAGGAAGATGTGGATCAGGGGAGAAAAACAGGGAAAAATTTGTTTTAAAACAGATTTAAAGATGGAATGGATAAGTCTCTTGGAGACATATTAATGTAATCTGCCATGTATATACGGGTTATTGAGCAAATCAAGGAGAGGATGTGATCGGATCCCTCATAGTGATCCGATCCAATGTTTCCATGTTATCTGCCACATATGCATGCATTATCGAGCTTTAAGGACTTTTGTTGGAGGATTGGTCAAATCCTTCCATGATCTGATCCAACAATATTCCTTATATATATGTGTTGAACCTATGCATTCAAGATAGTAGAGATAGAGAGCAATAGATAGAAGACTGTGAGAATAACATGTTTACAATGTAGCTAGAGGAGAACCCGTTCTAAGGCTGCAATGCCTTAGTTCTGTAGTCTTATGGATATAAGGAATAGATTGTGTATTCTATGGGTTTTCACATATCTATGTAATATGTTTCTTTTTAACTCTGTTTATATATTCATGAATGATTTTAAATCCTGATTGCATGCATATGATCGACCATCAACTACTGTAGGATCGATGCGATCCATTGAAATAATGAAAGTATCGTTTATATGAGTATTTTGACAGACATTGGCAGAATTGTGTTTAACACAGAGATTCATCAACGGCGAGCAGGACTAAGTAAAGAAGGGAAGCAAGCGAAAATGTACAGGAACTGTCGGATCCCATAGATCGACGGTTCAGATCAAACCCAAGGGCCGAGTAGAGCTTATTATATCGCATCGATGGATCGTTTTTTATAAAGGGACAGTTCCTTTAAATATGCAATAAGCAATATGTGAACAAATCACAATCGTCAGATCAATTTCAAATCGATGGTTGAGATCTAATCGGCAATTGCATGTCGGCAAAGCAAAGGATAACGAAGATTCGGGACAGTGAAGTGCCGACGGCCGATAAGCAATATTGCTGATAGGCCAATCGGTGAGCAGGGGTTGTGGTAATAAGCAATTGGAGCTCGGTCGGATCGGAGGACTAAGGAATAGTGCTTAAAGCGGCGAACCTGCCGATATTTATAAAGGTGGGTCTATAATGTTTGAAATCCACCTTATATGTGCTCGAGCAGATTTCCAGTCTATTCTTTGTATTGTGTTGCAGCCAAAGGGTTAAGGCTTGAACATCGATATGTGTAATGCTCCCAATAGATGTGAAAAGGCCGATAGTGTGGTGGCTTTGATATTAATGTAAGTCCATGGTTTTAAGGCTTAATAGCCTAAAGAACGCTTCTGATAGGCTCTGTGGGCCATAACCCACAGGCTTGAGAATTGATTTATTAAGGAAAATGGACTTTGGATATGCCCCAAAATTCTCATTTCCATTATTTAAATGATGGAAATGAGATTTTGGGGGTTAGTCAAAATCCCTTTCCCTTAATAAATCAATCTTGAGGTCTGTGGGTTATGGCCCACAAAGCCTATCGGAAGCGTTTGAGTCTATAAGCCTTTTTAATCATGGACCACACAAGAATCAGAGCCACCACTTTATCGGAGCCAATATAACTATTGGAAGCAGTAATATAGGCGTTAAGCCTTGAAACTCCGCGGCCACACAACTATCGGAAAACACGGGAACACAAGATTTACAAAGGAACCCCACTTTGAGTCTATGGCCGGACGTGAAACCTTATAAGCCCGAAACTATAAAATTGGCGGGTCTACCTTTAGCTTTTCGCAGCCCTGTTCCAACGTCGACCTTCGAACTCCGACAAGTGATCAAATCGAACTCCGATCGCCGATCGACTTTATCAGCGATATCACCATTGACGTATCAGACCTTTGCTGCTCCATTGTCCAAATCCTTTGGCCTCTACAATATGCGATCGCGGATCGCATCTAGGCCATTAATCTAATGCCAGATCCAATGGTTGTGATTTAATCACATATCGCTATCACTATTATTCAATGTTGGTTCCGATATCATTCCAAGAGGACTCTGCCGATGCGATATTTGGTTCTGTCGGTGATGTGGTAAAGGATCTGGACCGTTGATCTTCCTAATCCAACAGTTCTACGGCATTCTAGTAAGTTTTCTCCTTAACGTAGCCCTGATTGTCTTTTGATGGGTTTCTGTGCTTAAATACAGTTCTGCCACAGTCTAGAAACATTTTGGTTAAGCACGCCATCATTCCATTTATGCACAAACACTCATATACAAAAACAATCCCTTAATTAATGGATCGACATCGATCCAACCATGATCGATGGTTGATCAAACCCGCATACTCAGATGGTTCAAGAAATAAAAGGCACAGGCACAAATCAATGCTTAAGCACACTATATATTATACACAACATAATTACAAATCTAATGCATTTCAGACTTAGTGTGGGTTATCCTTCAACTACATTGTAAATATGTTATTCTCACAGTCTTCTATCTATTCCTCTTTATCTCTCCTCTATCTACTACTTTGAACATGTAGGTTCAATCACTTATATATAAAGAACATTGGCTTATTGGATCGGATCACTGAAAGGATTCGATCATATCCTGTAACAAAAATCCTTTAAAGCACCCTACATGCATACACATTGCAGATTACATTTAGATCTATTCTTTGAGAGACTTGTCGCTTCCATCTTTAAATCTATTTTAAAATAGATTTTTCCCTGTTTTGCTCCCCTGGTCCACATCTTCCTCTTCGCTCCTCTTTGGATTCCTCCCTTTCACTAAGGGTGTTGGATGCTCCTACATCAGACTCCAGAGGCACAAAAAAATTTATGACCCCCTAGCCATATGCTTCTCCTTGTCCTTATCAATTCTACCCCCTGTATTTTAAGTGGAAATGCCTTCATGGTCTTCTGTGAGCTGCAACCAAACCTCTGTAGTAACAGTCTTCTCCGTTACATGATACCTCACCAAGCCCTCCTCACTTGGTCTTTTGGCATCCTTCAAGTTCCCCTCTGGAACCATATAAGCACTACTTGCTCTAGGTTTCCTGCAATCTTCTCACCTTTGGTTGTCATTCTCTGTGCGACAGTAAGACCATAACTCTCCATACTTTATCAATTGTACCTCCTGCTCCTTCTTATTTCTCTCTGGAATCCTTTCTTTAATCTTCCTTTGCACGCATAATCTTCTTCTACTCTGATACCAAATGTTTCATTTATGATTTAGGCCTGATACCAAATGATGGGAATGAGAATTTGGGGGCATATCCAAAATCCCTTTTCCTTAACAAATCAATTTTGAGGCCTGTGGGTTATGGCCCACAAAGCCTATCAGAAGTGTTCTTTAGGCTATTAAGCCTTACAACCATGGACTTACATTAATATCGGAGCCACCACACTATTGGCCTTTTCACATATATCGGGAGCACTACACATATTGATGTTCAAGCCTTAACCCTTTGTCCTCAACACAATAGAAAGAATACATGGGAAATCTGCTCGAGCACATATAAGGCGGATTTCAAACATATAGACCTACCTCTATAAATATCTGCGGGTCTGCCGCTTTAAGCATTGTTCCTCAGTCCTCCGATCTGACAGAGCTCTGACTGCCGATTACCACAACCCCCAATTTCCGATTAGCCTATCGATGATATCGCTTATCGGCCATCGACACTTCACTATCCTGAGTCTCTGTTATCCTTTTCTTTGCTGACACACAATTGCCGATTAGATCTCAACCGTCGATCTGAAATTGATTTGACGGTTGTGATTTGATCGCATATTGCTTATTGCCATATTTAAAAGAACTATCCCTTTATAAAAAACAATCTTTCGATGTGATATAATAAGCTCTACTTTTCCATTGGGTTTGATCTGAACCATTGATCTAGGGGATCCAGCGGTTCTTGTACATTCTCGCATGCTTCCCTTCTTTACTTAGTCTTGTTCGTCATTGATGAATCTCTGTATTAAACACAGTTCTGTCGATGTCTGTCAAAATACTCATATAAATGATATATTCATTATTTCAATGGATCTCCATCGATCCTATAGTGGTTGATGGTCCATCATATGCATGCAATCGGTATTTAAAACCATTCATGCATATATAAATAGAGTTAAAAAGAAACATATGACACAGATATGCAATAACCCACAGAATATACAATCTATTCATTATATGCATAAGATTATAGAACTAAGGCATTGCAGCCTTAGAACGGGTTCTCCTCTGGCTACATTGTAAACATGTTATTCTCATAGTCTTCTATCTATTTCTCTCTATCTCTACTACCTTGAGCACGCAGGTTCAACACATACATATAAGGAACATTGTTGGATCGAATCACGGAAGGATCTGATCAATCCTCCAACAAAAGCCCTTAAAGCTCAATAATGCATGCATATGTGGCAGATAACATGGAAACTTTGGATCAGATCACTATGAGGGATCCAATCACATCCTGTCCTTGATTTGCTCAACAACCTCTATACACATGGTAGATTACATTAATAAGTCTCCAAGAGACTTATCCATTCCATCTTTAAATCTGTTGTAATATAGATTTTTCCCTGTTTTTCTCCCCTAGTCTATGTCTTCCTCTTCGCTCTACTTTTGGATTCCTCCCTTTGAATAAGGGTGTTGGATGCTCCTGCATCAGTTGTGGTGTTTGTTGTGGCCTCCTGGTCTCATAGCCTTTGTCTGACCATCCAGTCAGCTCATTAGCTTTATAATCGTTTGTAGGTACTAGCTTAGAGGAAAATTCAGGAAATTTGGTGCTGGGTATCGGGTATGACTGTGTGGCCTTAGCTTAGGTCTCCTGGTTGAACAATGTGGGAATTCTCTTTCTTACTCAACATCGAGCCCAATCCGTTAACGAATCTCCTCCAAGGTTGACAATTCAATCAATATTGACTCATATCAGTTTATTCTCATCGACATTCCCTCTCATAAAATTCTAGAAATTTGGGCCACCCCTTGCATGGTCTACATTGGAGCATTCAATTACTGGATCAAGGGTATTGATGGAGGGTTCAATTGCATACTTCGTGCCTCAGATGTGGCATCCAACTCTTCACGTCAAGGCTGCTAGCACCCAAGCAAAAAGGCCAACACGCTTAGAAGGTCACTCTTAGTGGGAAGGTGAGTCAATCTCATCTCACTAACTCCTCTCAGGTGCCTATCATACAATTGGTCCAAGGTTTCACTAAGATATCTATTAAGTAGCAGAAAAATTCATGGAAGTTCCCTCTCAATTTTGTCAAATTCTAGCTAGCCCATCACAAAGAAGTCATCCTTTTTGCAATCAATATTTTTGTAGCACTGCCTCGAACTGTTAGTATTTTTTGCTAGATAACCTAATGAAGGAAAAATTGCATAACCTTTAGAAGCTCAACATTTACTTTTGGGTTAGTTTCTCCATATGATGACCATAACACCAAGAAAGACACTTTGTATATTGTTGGCACTATAATATAATGTAGAATTCAAAAAAAAATAAAATAAATTATATATATTATAAATAAAAGAGTTAATACAAAATTAAAAACAAACGTAAAAATTTAACTTAATAAAATTTTATAAATTTGATAAAGAATATTTTAAAAATTCAAAATTAATTGAAAATAAAATATTATAAAATTAAATTAAAATATTTATAAAATGTTAATTTCATAGAAATTATTTAAAAATTTTAAAATTAATTGAGAGTAAAATGTTATAAAATTAAATTAAATTAAAATACTTATAAATATTTTGAATTTAAAAATATTATTATAGTTTCTGAATATATAATATTGATAAACCAAATATTAAAACAAATCTAAATTATTATAATATTAGCTCTATATATTCAACTTAATAAGAATAATTGTCAATTATTTTGCAAAAAAAAATTACGAGCTTCTCATAGAGAATTTTGATATAATATTAAATTAGCAGTGGTATGCATTTCTTTAAAGAACGGATTATTTGGTTGAAGGTATTATTTTAATTAAAGATTCATTGATTTTGTAAATTTTTTTTAACCACCTTCTCCTAATGAGTTTTGATATAATATAAATTTAGGAATGTTATGCCTTTATTTTGAAAGCTAATTATGTGATTGAAGGTATTTTCAATGGCTCGTGAGACAAATGAATGTGAGGGGAGTACTGATTTTTTTTGTTGTTATGGTTTTTTAAAGTTTATATTATTAATATATTTTTTTTTTTTAATTATTAATTATTTTAAATATATAAATAGGTAAGATTTTTGTTTTTATGGATATAAAAGGTGTTATTTTATTTTGTGTGTATTTTATTGTATTGTTTTATAACAAAATATGTTTTTTAATCATTAAAAATGACATATTTTTATTATCAATTATTTATTTTATTTAATTATTTACTAATAATTTATACATTTCTTAAAAATTTAGGTGAGATTTGATATTTTTTATTTATTTTTAAACCTTATTATTGCGTTTAAAAGACACATTTACAAACTAATTTTATTGTGGAGATTGTGGAGATGCTTATTTTACAACCATATGGGGTGATTGTGTGATTTTGTTTTTGCTCAATGTGGAATTGATTATACATTAAAAAATCGTTTGTTATAATAAAAATAGGAATGAATATGTAAATTTAGTTAGTTTAAATTAAAAACATTATAAAAAATCAATAATCTCATTCTCACTATGCTCTCTTGGTTCAATGTCAAGATTACAACCATGAAGAAGATGTGGTAATTAATATTACAACCTAGTATGAAGGAGCTGCAAATAAAATATTTAGATGTTAAGTCATTAGAGAGATAAAAGAATTAAAAATAATAATAAAATCTTATATTTTTCTCCTAAATATTTAAATATAAACGCCCTCTCTCTCTCTCTCTTCTTCTCTTCTCTCTCTCTCTTACATATTATATATATATATATATATTATATATATATATATTATATATATATTATTATAACAGAGCAAAATTTTCAATTTTTGAGAAGGAAGAAGTAATAAAAAGTAAAATAATTTTAGTTACTTCTTAATAAATTAGGACGTGTAATTAATTCAATTATTTATATGAAATTGAGATGTGACATTTAAAAGAATTAAATAATAATAAATCTTTCAATGTGAGTTATAAATAAACTCTTTCACTATGTAATAATAACATGTATTTAAAATTATATTGATAAAAAATATTTTAATATGGATAACTTTCTCCATAAATAACATATTTTCATGTCTATATTAAGTAAAATATTTTAACTAGGTATATATGTGTATGTGATATAAATAAAAAAACAAAAGTATTATAGTCAAAAAATTATAAAACATTTCAAGTAGTCTTACTATTTTATATTTTGGTCATTTTTCAAGTATATTTAATGGTCAATTTAGTCCAAAATATAGTAAATATTTGTTGAAATTGCTCTATAACTAGGTGGGGCTTGCCCCTAAGTCGATGTGGCAATGAGATGGGGATCTAACAGTGACCACGTGGATACCATGAAGGATCCCACTGATTACATGGGCCCAATCAAAATAATGTGTCAATGCCACATGTCAGTGGCAAGTGGGTGTGTTATTGTGGTAATGTGGAGGTGGGACCCTTTTTGATGACTTGTTGGAGCGTGATGGAGGCCATGTGGGAACCACGTGACATTACCATCACCCACCACTAAGCATCATAACCAATGTAAAATATAACACGAAATGGTCGATTGCATTTGAGTAGTCAATGTAATTGTCGAAGAAATTCCCATTAGTCATGGCCGCCAACAGACAAGATCACCCACTATTCATCAATTCAACCTTCTCACCCTCCATAACAATCAATCTACCATAGATTGCATGAACTTGGGATGGAAAATTGATGGCCCACATTCATTTGAAGCCCCCTAGTCCGCTTTGAGTTAACGAAGGAGGGGTCCAACTCAAGGATTCTCATTGTGGGCCCCACCTAGTCTGCCATGAGATAATGTGGGGGGGGGGGGGGGGGGGGGGTGTTCGAGATGGGAAACCACCCATGAGAAACTACTCTGGTTTCTAGGAACCTGTGATATCCCCTAACTTGAAGCTTTTATTGTAAATTTGTATATATGGTTAAGTGTGATTATGCTAATTCTTTAAAATAATCATTTGAAATTAGTTTATCAGTGCGATAAATTGATAAAGGTTGAATGTAAGTTTTATATTTATAATGTTGTTCATAAAATAAAAATCTAGAAACTAATGCTTTAAGTACACTTGGTTAAAAGAGTTATTGCTGCAAGTTAATTGTTGATATTGATTACCACTCATTAATTCCTAGGAATTTAATCTAAATTATTAAATTATAAATGATGATGGAGTTAATTGATCATTAACTTTGCTAAAAGACAAGAAGTTTTCCTAGAAAGTGGGGAAGTGGAGCTCATAAAACTACATGCCACATGTTCGGTGAGGTGGAGGTACCAAATATATGGTAGAAAGGGTAATCCACTTTGATCATCTTTTTGGAAAAAGAAGAACCACTTAGATCTAAATTTGTGAGAAAAGGGAAAGAAAGGACAAGGTGAACAAAATTGATAACTTGCAGCCAAATGTGCTCGAGGGAATATCGTTGAAAAAAGTATCATGGGTTGGGAGGAGCGAGTAAATTAGTGTAACAATTTCTAGGCTTAAACATTTCAGGTTAGTGTCATAATGTTTCTTATATGAATATTTTCATATGAATTTTGATAGTTAATAATACACGCACTTAGGTATGAGTAGATGTATGCTTAGCATCTAGAATTAGAATGTTAATATAGTTGGTTTTATAAGAAATATTTTGAAAAGGCATAGAAAGTGAATATATGTACAATAATTATGTAGAATGGGAAATAATAAAATACAAGTTTTTGCATAAACATTTCTATAAAATGTTAGATATTTTATTTGAATTTTACATTTACAATACAGGTACATAATAGTTTAGCTTATTAAATAGTTGGATAGAGAGAAGAGCTTAGAACACACACACATAATGTCAATATAGTATAATACCATTGTAAGATAGAGTAGTATTTAGACCTAAAGGATTATAGTTTTAATAGAATAATCTATATGTGTGTGTGCGTGTGTTAAATGTGAGCACAAGTAGAAGCCATTTAAAGACTTGAAAAAAATAAATGATACAAGTAAAAGGAACAATATCTATAAGAGAATGAAATTAGGTTTACTAGGAACCAATCACAAATGTCATGTATTCAGTTGGAAATTAATATTAGTAACAATGAATGTTGAGTAACATATACAAAGTCTAAAAGGCTAAGCAGAAAAAGTTTACAAGGAAAAATAAGAGAAAACATATCTATAGTATTAGCAACTGAAAAATATATTTAAATGGAAGACATCAGTATAGCCATAAATTTAGAACACACTATCATCTCTTTTATATTAGGAAGGATAAAAAATTGCCATAACGACAAAGATAGGATGAAAATTACTTCGATACATGTCAAATGACAATAATTATAGATCTAACAATACCATTAAATTACAATTACATATCTAGACATAGAAGCCTATAGTTTTAATCCTCTGGAACGGAAGAGAGAACTAAAAAAAGTGAACAAATTGAAAGCGGATAGCAGAATGAATGGTATTGATCTCGAACTCAGTAGTCACGAACAAGAGGACAATGGTCGAAGGTATAGGAACACCTGACCTGGTAAGATAGTTGAATGTTTTATAAAGATTGATGAAGTGTTTTGAAGCAAAAACTGAAAGCATTAAAGGAAAAAGACTTGGAAGTATCATGAACTAATTACATGTATGCTTGTGAGAGTAAGAAGAAATTGTATTAGTACTTATGAGTAAGAATGCTACATATGAAATTAACAATGAGGGAAAGTGGTACATGAATTACCTTGAATTTAACCCTTACTCCTCGTTAGAAATCCTCTCCTATTATGATATTAAATAGGTATACAAATTATAAATAATAAATGGAATGGAAAAACTCCAATTATGATATTAGATAGGTATACAAATTCCAAACGGGAGAGCTATAACTTATAAACCTCGACCTTATATACAAATAGGAAGGGTTTTGAACTAAGGGTTCATCGTGTAATACTAGATTAAGTGATGAATTCATAACCATAAGGTTGTTCTCCACGTCTGGTATACATCAAAACCCTACTGATGATGAACTCGGAAGAATAGTTAACTAGAGGACAAACGCTAGCAAACCAAATAAAAATCCCTGCACTCAAATGCATATACAAATGCTAAAATTTGTCAAATAAATAATATACACGAATTAAAGGAGAAAATTATAAATTGCTTCAAGAAAAAACATTGTATTAACAGAGAAGTCTTACCCCTATCTTCAAAAGTCTGGAAATCGAGAAATAAATTCTAGGTTCCACTAACAGGGATCATACTCACTTGAGCTAGATTTCCATGACCTTGGATTCATTAACAATCAAAGGAAAATGAATGAAAAAAAGTTAGAAGCAAAACAATTTTCAGAGCTTGCAAAGATATGTTTAAGAAATTCGAAAACAAATGAATGACTTATGAGAATGATAGCCAAGGGTAGTCATTAAAACTTAAAACAACCCTAATCGACCAATGCCGTAGATCTGGCAAGGATTAATGCTAGCCATTGATCCTAGGTTTGGGTTCGTCACTATGTTAATACAATCAACCAACACGTGGAGAAAAATATACTTATTAAGAGTTCATGAACAATCCATATTGTTATGAAAATATACCACATGGAGTTGGAGATTAAATTTCATAACATATAACATCAACCTATGTATAATGAAATAATATAACATAACTTCGATACAGGTAACAAAATGTTAATGTGTGTAGACATATGTTGGAGGTAATACCTTTGAATAAGAACAAGTATTAAAACCATAATGATCATAACCATATTATATTGTATAGGAAGGGAGTCTATATACACATACTATATAAGGGATTATAAACAAACCTTTTTCAAAGAGAACTAATGATAAAGTTAATCCAAGGTATACAAGGTATATATGTTATGCATATTATGAACAATGATAAAGTTAATCCAAGGTATACGAGGTTTATATGTTATGCATATTATGAACAATATGTGTTTATTAAGAAATTTAGAGTAGCTTGAAAACTCAAGTTTGGATTCTATAATTGTATCAAAGGTATAATCAATATCATATACAACCTCAAAGTATAATGTACACGTGCAATAACAATTTTCTAAGCCAAGAGCTTTAATTCACTATCTCAACAAAAGATAAATAAATTTCTTAGGAAACCAAACTAAATAAATTTAAATGTTACATCTATACAAGCTTAAATTTTAACATGGAAATGAAAAATAAGATTATAATTATAAGTTTAAGAGGCAAGAAATATATTAAGAGGAACATTCATTAAAACTCATAATTTTATTTGAGCCTTTTACAAAAATAAAAAATAAAAAAAATAGGTATATTAAATAAGATATAATATAAGTAGAGGCAAAAATATATTAAGAGGAACATTCGTTAAAACTCATAATTCTATTTAAGTTATTTGAGCCTTTTACAAAAATAAAAATAAAAATAAAAAATAGGTATGTTAGGTGGGGTTCATTACAAGTAGTAGTAGAATTGTAAGTTGCAATATTGAGTCTCTTTTGTGTCCCAAATTGAAATAGTTATTTTTGTATGATGACCAAATCATGAAAAAATTATTTGAAAAGTTTGAAGCATGGTCGTAGAAAATAGTGGACAAACTTCTATATAGCCACCTAGAGGAGGCAAAGAGCCTAATACTAAAATTGGAATGATGGGAGTAGGAACCGATGATACAGAAAATCAAGAATCTGAAATCCTACAAGTAATGAGTAGCTTGAAGGAATATTTAGATTATATAAAGGCTAGTCAAGAAAAAATGTCCAAAGCCAAGGATAAGCAGGAAGAGATTAATGGCTACTTACTAAGGAAACTAGAGGATAATAGAGGAAATAAGAAAATAGGAGAAACCCATAAGGATAGATCTAGAAGTGAGTATAATGATACAATTGATTCTATAACTTCTAGTGAATGTAAGACCCATGAGTTTGATGAAAGGAAACAACTAAAATATATTAGTAGTACTTCTATGTCTAGGAATAAAAGAACCACATATCAGCTATAAGGATAATTCAAAAAGATTGTCTCCAAATTTTTATGGAGAATCTAAAGAAGGAGAAAAAGTATGGCTTCGAAATATTTCAAAGTATTATGAGGTCTACAACTATCCTAGTAACTTAAAGGATAGATCTCCTACATACCATCTAATTGGTAAAGCAACTTTATGGTGGGAGGAAAATAAAGCCATAAATAGGATCAAAAGAAAAAATTAGACATGGAAACTGTTTAAAAATAAATTAAAAAAATACTTAAAAGAAATATGTGTTAATTGGAAGGCCAGAGAGTTCCATGAGTTGAGGTTGGGATAGTCCACCATGGATGAATTTGTAAATAAGTTCATGAGTTTGTCGAGATATGCACTGTATCTTAAAGAGAAAAAAGAAAAAATACAAAGGTTCGTTATTTTCTTACCTTTTTCATATAGAGAACAGATTTAATTTGACAATCCAAAAACCATGGATGAGACTATAAGGAAGGAAAATTTTTGTTTCAAACCAAACAAAAAAAGAGTGATAATTATAAAAGATGGTTGACTATGAAAAATGTAAAATTTTAAAGATAAGAAAAAGAGGTTTAACAAACCTGCACTCTCTAACAATTTTAGAGGCAATCATGGGGGAAACTAGAGCATAAGTGTAAATCAATAAAATAACCTTCGACAAAAGAGTGGACAATGAGTTGGAGACAATGAGTTGGAGTAGGAAACAAAAATTATGGTGAATTATTTAAACCATGTATTAAATGTTGGGGTTGCAATGAGAACCATATGTAGAGAGACTTTCCACAAAACCATTTAAACAAAAATGTGATAGTGAATAACCTACAAGAAGCCTCTACAATCAATGATGTTTCTTGCAATATCCCAAGGATTAGTGCAATGTTGGATGAGGGACAAGTAGACTACCAGTTCACTATGTTGGAAGTTCAAGGTACAATTTCTTTGAAAAATGTTACAGTATTAATTGACTCTACTTCTACTTTAATTTACATTTCTCCTACTCATGGGGGATTCACTCAATGAACCTATTACATATTAGGTGTGTTCCGACATATAATGAATACCCATAATTTGACTACATATTGGAAAATACCTCTAAAAATCACATTATTTAACCCCCTACGAATACAAACATAATACACCTTCCCAATTAAAAAAAACCCTACTTTCATTAGATATTGTAGGTATCCATTTTTTTATTAACATTTTTTATAACTCGTTATTTTTTTTCATTAACTTTGAGCTCCATTTTTTATACCTGCCAATATAAAAACTATTTGCCCCGATTATATGCTCAATTATGTTATTTTTCCCTCAATATATATCCCCCAATATGAATGCATCTGGTATGGTATTTCTCCTATAGTGAAGCACCCATGCCCCAACTACAATTGGAACATGTGGACTTAAAAAGGGGAAGAAAAATAAACCCTTGTTAGTACAATTGGCCATAGGAACCAAGAGAAAAGTCATAGAAATAAGCAAAGATTGGTTGTTAAATATAAATTGAACAAACACTCATTTATATATGAATATTTTACTATTTGGTCATATGAGGTTCTTATTGGGTTGCATTGGTTGGAACCTCATAGGGTAATTTTAAATTTTCTGGAAAAATATTTTACTTGCATTAATGAAGAAGGGGAAGCCTGGACAATCAAAGGAGTGCTAAGAGATATTCCTGTAAGGCAAATTTATTCCTTAAAACTAAATAAAAGTGTATGTAATGGATGCCAAATGCTTGTAGTCCAAATTGAAGATCTTTCTAGTAAAAAATAGAAACCATCTCTAGAATATTAGCATATATTGCAGCAATATAAGGATGTCTTCCCTGGAGAAATATTGTGACTTCCTCCAAAGTGAGATATAGATTCCAAAATTGATCTCATTCCTGGAGCAATTTTGGTATCAAAAACCCTATATAGAATGGGTATCCCTGAGTTAATGGTGTTAAAAGTTCAGTTTCAAGAAATTCTTTATAAAAACTACATAAGGCCTAGTGTATTGCCTTGGGGTGCATCAGTTTTATTCGTTAAGAAGAAGGATGCTACTCTTAGGCTTTGTATAGATTGAAGAAACTCAATAAAGTGACCATAAAAACAAATATCCTTTGCCCTAGTTTGATGAATTTTTTTACCAAGTTCAAGGAGCTTCAATCTTCTCAAAAAATTATCTAAGATTTGTATATCATTAGATTAGTATTAAGGATGAGGATATACATAAACCATCATTCAGGAAAAGATATGGAAAGTATGGGTTTTTGGAAATTTCGTTTGGGCTCACTAATGCACTAGGAACTTTCATGTGCTTGATGAATACTATGCTTATTCCTTTCCTAGACAAATTTGTCATGTATTCATAAATGCCATTTTGATTTACTTGAGTAAAGAAGAACATCATCAAAATTTGCAAATTGTTATTCAAACTCTTAGAGAAAATGATCTATATTCTATAGCAAACGCTCATTTTACCAGGAACATATTCATTATTTGTGATATGTGGTGTTTGAGGAAGGAATTATTGTGGATCCATAAAAGATAAGAAAATTTATTGAATGGCTAGTGCCTAAAGATGTAGCTTATATCATGTCTTTTATAGGAATTACAAGTTATTAAAAAATATTTAGAGAAGTATTTTCTAGATTAGCATATCCAATTACTTCTTTACAAAAGAAGGTGACAAAATTTAATTGGAGTTAGAAGTGTCAGGATAACTTTGAAAAATTAAAGCAGTCATTAACTACTATTCCAATTGTTGACACCTAATCTTCATGATTGAGAATTTTATGTAAATAAATAAATTGGGAAGGTGAACAGTCATCGGGAGATGAACTGAACAATCACTCCCTATTGTATATAACAATGGGTTACCTATGGAATAATATACGAATCAGTTGTTTGCTTTGTGGCGTTACTGCCTGGCCTGACATGGTATCAGAGCCAACTCCCTGTTTACCCTTTATGTCTTTGTAACTCCTGATCTGCTCCATTGCTCTCTCTATAGTTCTGTCTGCCACACCTTCACTGCCCTGACATATTCTATTTATGATTTTTTGTGCATTGTTCTTTTGAATATGCTCAGACTACAAAATCGTTTCATATTCTCTGCCAACTCATCTCTGTCCATAATGCGCTGCCTTTCCAGCGCTTCCTCTGCTGCAAACTCACTATTGAAATGTTGAATGATGGTATCGTTGAACGTTGAATGATGGTATCGATGGTATCGACCGCTCAATGGTGGCTCAGCGAAATGGTGGCACTGCCTGGATCTAAACTGGAGACCTTCTACGTAATGGTGTGGCTGCTCTGCACAACGGAAGCGTAATATTCATGTTGTGAGAGAGGCCCGGTCGCAGCATATTCATGTTGAAAATTCTTTGAAGCAGAGGCGAAAGAGAGCTGAAGAAACCACATCACCTGAATTGTGATAAAGCCGCAACATCTGAACCGGAGACCTTCAGCAAAATGGTGATCGTATTTATGTTGGATATATTCAAGAGTCATTTCACTATGTGAAGTATCGGCGCGATGAGAACCAACTGTATATATTTGTTGATGATTGTGTGCTTCGTTGGCTAACTTCTTCAATACATATAGACTTGGCACTACGACAGCCGGTGGATGTTCTATTAACTGTGCCCGATATATTTTAATATCTGTCTCTATTTGCCATACTTCTTTATTTTAAAAGCCTGGCCAATATATATGTTGAATGACAGAGCATTTTGAGTGTTTTGGACTGTAGTATGAACACTATTTGAATAGTTCAGCGTATCGCACTGTGCGGTTGAAATAGTATTTAAACTACGGCTTTATTAAGTGATATACACTGCCTATGGACTACATTTGAATCCGTCTAGCGAATGGTCTATGGTATATATATTGAATGGTATATATAT